>JASDQU010228279.1:7482-24736 GCA_032191745.1 Picea mariana | reverse complement strand
CTTTATCTTGGGTGCCTCCTGCAGTACCACCAAATTCACCAGCCAGTACACCGGATCCACTAGAGAACTCCTCAACTCGCCCACCCTTAGAAGAACCACCTCTTCTACAAGAAACTCAACCTGGGCCACATTCCTTTTTAGAATTAGTCCCAGACTTGCAATTGCAGGATAGCATGGCCATTCTCCATGGGCTGGTCTTCGAGATTTGATAGGGCCTGGATGACCTCCAGTTTTAGTTGGATCTACTGGACGGGAAGACCTCTGCGCTCCTTCAAATCCTCTTCACCTTCCAAGGGGCCTTCCACTTCACACCAGATGCACTGGGGGCAATAGAGCACATTCATACAGGAGACGCAAGTGAAAGGGGGTTTCCCACAGGACGTGGTAACTCTGGGCAGACCATGCACATGGCCATGGACAAGGAATACATGCCCACCATAGAAGAAACACCCAGGGCACACGTTGCAGTAGGACTGGGCTTGCATGTGCCTAGGGAAGTGGGAGGCACATGGCCCAACGACAGACTGGAAAGGGGTGATTCAGAAGCCGACATGCATGAGCAAATGGAATGGAGAGGGGCAATTGTCGAAGAGGATCCTTGGGACCTTTCAACCCATGCCACCTCTTCGTCTGGTTGGCCAGCTTACAAGCCAATTTTATGACCAACACATAGGTCTTATGTTGCCTCATGAAGACCAGTATTAGAGTTTTACTTATGACTTTTAGTTTACTTTTCTTCACTCTATTTTTCAATTTTTGTAAGACTGGTAGTCATTTTGATCCCAACACTGACTGGCTAAAATGGTTTCCCTGTAGGGAAGTTCAGTTATTATAGTATGGCACTACTAAACATTTTGTAACTTTGGCTTTTTGAAGGCTCCTTATATATAAATTATTACTTATATATAAAAAAAAAGGTTATTTAATGATGACATTAAAATTGAAATTAAAAGAAAGGGTTGAGTTTTTTTTCATAACACTTAAGTTTAACTTTTTCCTTGTAAATATCGATCCCAACTCTCTTTTATATTATTATTTTACCTTTATTTGTTCTTGATAATGGGTGGGGTGTCCACTTAAATGTTGAACACTTCAAATTTTTATACAAAGTTTATCTCCTAAAAGTTCAAGCAATATTATAACTCACTATGAAAAGATAGAAACTTGGATTAGGTATTATTTATTTAAAATATTTATATTTAATTATATATAAAATTACTTGATCATTTTGATTTTAATTTTCTGATTGACATACATTAGATAATTTATTTGTGTGATGGATTTTGATGTATGTCATACATTTTGATGCATGGCATACATTTCCAAAGAGAATTTCTATGCAACACCTTTTTCTTCTATTAACTCTTCCCAGATAACTCCTCCCCCTCTATCGTGTAATCCTATACTTAGTCAATTCTTGAACTATGTCTCATGCAAAGAACTTGACACAAATCCATTTCTCTACATGACATTCTCTATGCATTATGTTCAACCACATGACTCAATCCTCAATGAAACTTGTTCCTCTGCATTCCTACCACACCAAATGTCCCATACTTAATGTCACTACAGGGAGAACACCTTCTTCCAGAGCATTTTATGAAATAACCCCCAAAAATCTATCCCTTCTCTGTTTATAGCAGAGGTTGTTAGTAGAGGTAGGCGGATGAAGGTTTTTGTTGAGGTTTTTTTATCTGTGTGCATTTTAGTTCGGCATGCATTGGTGCATATATGAATAATAAAGCATTGGTGCGTCAATGTTCAAAAGCACTGTCATACTTTATAATAAAAATTACACTCATCGAATAAAGTGTAATGGTGTCGTTGAATATTATGCATCTGTGTGCCTCACCGTCGTCAAGTGCAACATAGTAGGGTAAATAAAAAAAAATTATCGACCCAATTTTTATTGTTACAATGCATCTTGTTCTTCCAAAATCTCAAGAAAGCACCAATGCTCATCGTTCTTCAAAACTCTCAAGTAAGCACAAATTCTCATTGTCCTTCCAAAGATATCATGTTTCCAGTGCTCTACATCTACTTGGATAACTGCATTAGTATATTATGAACATTTCCAAAATTTAGAGATTACAACAAATTTTCATTTCTCTCAACAGTGAAACCATGCCTCCTCAGGATATAAGAGGCCAGGTAAATTGTTTATTACCATCCTATTTACATTTTCATCCAATCAAAAATTGAATTTAGATTGAAACCTCAATTTTTTTTCCATTTTGTGTAGTGTGACTGAACGCTTAGTCTCTCCCTAAAGTATTGCATACTGATTTAAATTCACAATGAGAACTGCAATTGGTGTGCCTCATATATATGTTTGCACTGGTTCCATTCAAGCTAGAGCACTTCAATAAACTATAAAAAAAGGAGGTGCATCCTTTGAAACACCCTACAAATGATGCATAGTTGGCTTCAACCCGCATCGATCCATTTCACTTAATTAACCACACCGCAAACTTAACGATTTATACAATTTAATATAGTGGTGCAAGCATTTAAACCAAACACATCAATATTGTTTACAAAACCGCACTAGGATATATATATTTCTTGAAATGGCATAGTGAGGTGTCTCATTGGATGCCTCATTCCTGGTGCTCTATCCTTTACAACACACTGTAGGAAAAAATGTTGGTGTTCCACTATCACAGTGGAAATGATGTGTTAATAGTAACACATCGCAATGATTTAGTTTTGATAGTGAAATTTAACCTAGTGGTGCCCATCTATCCAACAAATGCACCATTGTTGTAAAGAAAATGACAGTGGGGTGAATTTTTGATAATCAATCAGAGTGGTGTGAACTATTAGATGGGTCGATGCAATCCAAGGCGGTGTGAAAATAATCATGGGGCATCGATGTGTAAATGATAAATGTATTCACCGCGACATGTTTTGAAAAATAAACATCGCAGTTTGTCTTATGTAAGGCCCTACTCACAGTGTGTTAGTAATACCATGCACAACTAGACATCATGTTGCTTCTCTGGTAAAACCAGTGCACTAGTGCTTTTAGTTTAGAAAAGGGCACTCACGATTTTGTGCACCATAAATTTTAGCATTGCAATGAATCTTTGTTAATGAAATGAACGAGTGTAGTTAAAAGAATTGAGCCGACGTGGTTAAAAGCATTGCACCGGTGCGGAGCATCCTATGGGATGCGCCACTCCAATATGTAGTGGTGCAACAAGAAACATGGAATCAATGTATATTAGTAGAAACATTGCACGATGGTGTTGTTTTTCTGATCAAGAGAACCATCGGTGGGGTGTATGTGCTATTTTCGGTGCACCGATTACTTTTTAATATTTTTTTCAAAAAAAAAAAGTTATAGATTTTTTAAAATACACATTATTTGTATGTACATATTTTTTCTAATTTTAATTTAATCTTATCTATATACATCTGCCTAACAATATTTGTATGTGAATTATATATGGAGACGATGAGAGAAGGAGCGTCAGTGCTAGTAGCAGGTCAAGGCACACACATTTGTGTGTGAGTAGGAGGCCAGGGAGAGAGAGGGGGAGTTATTCCCTCACCCTTTTTCACAGCCAGCACAAGACCTTTTGGTTTTTTTTGGCCTCTTGAATTTTTATCAGGAGGGTACATCCCTTAGGGGGAACTCTTTGTTGTTCATTGGATTCACCTCTTATTTATGTAGAGCTTTGTTTTCCTTCATATTTTATGTGTTAAGCTTATTTAAATTCACCTTTATTATTTTTCTATATTATAATTTGTAGTCAAATTATATGTGTTAAGAAAAAAAAAATTGGTACGATCACCACTATTGTTAATCAGTTGAAGGGATTGCATAATGTAATTTGTAGGCCAAATTTGTGTGAATTAAAAATAAATAAAATATAGTGTAATGACCCCTCTTCTTATGACTACAAGCGAAGCAGGGGTGCATTTTTTTTTTACGCAAGAAGGCAACGAAAACAACAATTTAACCAAACCACTAATGACAAACACAAGCACGCCATCCATACAATGAGATACTATGACACCACGCACTGGCATGAGGGAAAATGGGTGAAACATGTGAAGTACAACAAGGAGGAACGGTTACCCGCCTGATGAAAACAAGACATGCCTACAAGATAAGGGACAACATCCCCCTCTCGACATAACGACCTTGACAAACAAGACTAGACCTCAAGGCACGTGAACCCACGCAATGAGGGCGTTCTACCCAGAAAAAAAAAACACATCTTACAACGCTCAACAACACCCACACAGAACCCAACCAAGTTCTCGTTCGCTGCGACCCAATAGAACGCGCCATGATCCCCTCATCAGAAATCATGTCATCCCCAGGTGATAGATGCATCCATAACTTGGCACAACACATCCTATATGGATTGAAGATTCTATATAAATCAGACATGCTAGGAAAAACAACATACAAGGAGACTACACCCACACCCCAAGCAAAAGGTTGACGAAACACCCGAGGATGACAACAAGGGATGACACAAGCCAATACATGACATTTTCAACAAACTGACCATTCATCCAGTCTAAACTAGTCAACAACTACAATTGTTTTGACATTGACTATCCATCTAAATTTAGCAAGTCTAAATTATAAATTAGTCTTTAACTTACCATCTGATACAAATTCAATCGGTCATTCTACCTTACACCTGAGTCATTCATTTCAATATAAATAACATTACTTTTGAATCAAATGACAATTCTACATTATAATTAAATCATTAAAGTCAATCTAATTAACATTAATTCACATTTTTTCGACAAGTCTAAATTAAATTAAATTAAGAACTCTCCATGAAAGAAGTAAGGTTGTCTAATCAATCAAGGCTATCTAAACTAATTAAAGATGGTTATGCTCCCTTAAAGGTTGTTTAAACATTAAAGGCATTTTTATTCAATTAAATGTTGTCCAAGACTAAACTGGAGATCTAGGAAGGCTATCATCTAGCCACTATAAGGGAGTTGTCATTTATACATAAGGAAAAATAGTTGTACATACACACGAGATAGAAGTGACATTGTTGTCATTAATAAATATGGAAAAATCTCTGCACATATACACCAGATAGGAATGACATTGTTGTCATTAATAAATATGGAAAAATCACTGCACATACACACTGGGTAGGAATGACATTGTTTTCATTAATAAATAAAGCAAAATCACTGCATATACACACATGATAGGAATTGTATTGCTGACATCATTTAAATAAGAAAAACGTTGTGCAAAAATGCATCAAAAGAGACACTACACTGTCGTCATTATTTAAAGAAAATTACTGTGCAAAAATGCACCAGAATGGACACTACATTGCTATGAGTTAATATATAAGCAAATCGTTGTGAAAACATGCCAGAAGGAATTTTACATTTTCCATCATTAATATCTAAGAAAAATCGTTGTGCACACATTCCAGAAGGAAATTTACATTTGTCATCATTCATATATAAGAAAAATCGTTGTGCACACATGCCAAAAGGAAATTCACATTGTTATCATTTAATATATGAGAAAAATCATTGTGAAAGCATACCAGAAGGATATTTACATTTTCCATCATTCACATATAAGAAAAATCATTGTGCACACATGCTAGAAGGAAATTCACATTGCTATCATTTAATATATGAGAAAAATCGTTGTGCAAACATCAACAAAACACATGCTACCCTTTTAATGGCAAATCGTGCCCATTCAACAACAAACTCAATCAATTTAAAGGCAAATCGTTGTGACAAGATAAATTCATGGTGAATTATTGGAAGGGCACTATAAAATCTGAGATAAAAACGTTGGTGAGTTCAGTGATAAGACGTTGTAACTCATGGATTAAAATAACACTGGTCTACTAGTCAATTTCACAGAGATATTAACATACAATTAAATTAAATCGCTGGGTCTAAAAAGTCAAATTTTACTTAGGTTAAATCATCCCATTAATTTAATGCGATGAAATTAACCATTCAATAAAACGACCATAAGTAAAATTCTTCTTAACCAATAAACATTGGCTATCTAAAAAGAATAGAGTGTAGCTTGTCCAGTGCCTGGCAATCCAAACTACTGACCAAAAAAAAAGGTGGGGGGGGTTGTTATGCATATTCGCCCCCAAGTCAACGAAGTGCAGCCAAAGAAGTAGTGATCACTAAGAAATCAAAATGAGATGTAAAAATGCAGGAATGTCCAACAAGATATAAAACCGAAGTAAAAACGAGATAACAATGAGATATAAACATGTCGAGTTTAAAGAAAAACTTTGCCAGCAGTCAAATTCTGCAGGGTTAAATAAACACATCAGGGTGCAAGGAAAACCATTAGCCAAGGACAAACATCAGAGGTAGACGGCTGACAGGAACATCCTTCGCTCATCATCCACGCACAAAAAAGCAAGGCGTTTAGATCCATAAGTATATTAACGCTAAAGAGACAACTGTAGATCAGGCTTCTAGCCGACTTCTCAGGCATGGACTAATAAGCTACGAATGAAGGAAAAAATAAACCGTAATCATCGCAATCAAAAAAAAACTTCGGACGGTCAAGGCATGCAGGGATCGAAGGCCATGGTAAATCAATTAGCATCACGCTAAGGCTATCATATTCTTTACTTGATTAAGCATACAGAACTGAAATCATAAATCACACTAACAATCTAACACGCAAAAATAAAGGAAGCATACCATTGCCCAATCGCCCGCTCTGAGTTGATGTCCCGCGCGCTCCATGTAACTCTCGCTTTCCGACTGATGAGACTTCACTAGTACCTCCCATCCAATGTTAGGGGTACTCTTCTTCCCCCTTAGCCCCCCGAGCCGCAAAGGGGCCACACACACTATCCATAGATTTAGCTAGCTCCCAGCTCACCCTACAAGGCCGAGATACCACTCCTCAACAAGATGGATATCCTAACTACCACAAGCTAAGTCAGTCATGTAGAAATTTCTACAACATAACATTAAGCAAAAAGAAGAGATCCATCATCAATTTCCTCCCTCCATTATATAGAGTTTTGAAGTCCCTTGCTTTCCTAAAATCCCATTTTATTTAATGTTTAATAAATTGATTCATAAAAATCCTCCCCGTACATGTGTCACCCATCCCCTTAATTCCTCCAAAAACTAATTTCTTTAATTAATTAATTACCCTTATTTCCCTCACCCACCTAGAGTCAATAACACCTGTCTATGTCAATGTAGCAAAACAACATGACATCAACCCATAACTCCTCATAATCAAAATAAAATGTTTTAATAGCATAATAATCCGGATCACTTGCGAGCAAGTATCCTCAAAGAATAAGTTCGCTCAGTGCGCAAGAGCGGGATGTTACATATAGTTTGTGTTACATCTAGTTTTATCATCTCTACTTTGCATGGAATGTTTATGCAAATATAGAGTTCTATATTATAGGATTTTGAGACCATTTCAATCATATTTTATGTTCCTTCAATATAAACATTTTCATACACCTGCAAGTTACATCACAAGTATAATAATGTTGAATTCATTATGATGCCCAACCCTTGGACTTATTCATTTGTTGAATTCATTGTTTAGATTCCCAACAAACCATTCTTTCTTCATCTCAAATTTGCAATGACTTCCTTACTCATTGTTGGGACCGAGATTAAATGTTCTCCTTTCTTTCACCTATCATTACCTGATCCAAGTGGATATTGGTGGCAAACAACCTATTCCAACTGGCTCCTTGTGTCCATTTTTTTTGTTCAACACGTTCTTTTCTAATACTTTGTAATTGTGAGTTCTACACTTATGAGGTTGTCTGAATCCCCACACATCCTTGAGGTGGATACAGGTGGCCTCTCTCCTAATCTAACTCGCTTATTTTGTAATTTCTGATGTCAGCACATCTTGTTGTACTTCCATGGCTCTTTTGGGGCCCTAAACGTTGTTTTTTTGGCTCGCCACATTCAAACTATAAACAAAATTAGAGTTTGATGGTGGAATGTGTATTTCTATGAAATACCTTTCCAACGGGATATCACACACCTAAAACAAAGGTTGTATGAAAAATTTACGACACTTGGAAGTTGAAGTACCAAATTACACCAACTTACCCAGAGGGCCCACATGACTTTTTGCGTTTTACCTTCTAGGGTTAGGTTTTTGGATGTTTAGGGTTTTGGAATTCATACGTAATATCAAAAAGGCCTCTGGAGCTTCATTGTAATCCATTCTACTCAGATGGATGCTCGTACTAGCCACATTTCTTCTCAGAGATAGCTACCACCATTCGAGAAAGTGTTTCAGTTCTACAGTTTTACAGTTTCATCGTATTTCATTATTTAATAGAAGATATTGTTCACTGGATATTTGTGTTATTCTTCATATCTCTGTGGTAATTGTATTCAATATTTTAATCAGTTTGTTCCGCTCCTAAATCTGGATCAGTGGTATCTTTTTCTGTAGGGAAAAGATCACTTTTTCACTCCTCAAGGTCGCTCCCCATGTTAAATATTGGTGGGATACTTACTCTGAGAAAAGGGCCATGGAGGAATCTACAATGTTTTTGGTGGCCCCTACACGGGATTCCTTCTTGGATGTCATTAAAGAACAATACTACCCTGTTGGAAGCTACAAGGACCAATACGCCAGATGGACCACCCTACGTCAATAAAGGGACGAGAAAGTACCAGATTTCACTAATAATTTGCATACCCTACACACCAAATTGGGTATCAAAGACTCTGAGTGTCATCTGGTGCTCAAATACCGCAGTTTTTTGCATAGATACATTCAAACATAAATGGAGTTCTTGGAAATTGCCTCATTGGGCATGACTTATAGATACGTTGTCAAGATCGAGCTGGAATTTAAACAGAAATGATGAGAGTTTGGATATGCAAACCCCTCACATCCAAAGTAGGAAAAAGGTAGCCCCAACACACACAACAAGGGACCAAGTTGATCTGGTCGCCCTTAGGAAAACCATTCCAAGCTACAACAAAATAAGGGAAATGAGAATACGAAGAAGGACATGGTAAAATGGTGTGAGTACCATAAAAGTCCTTGGCACAAAACTAAAGAATGCCGCTCCAAGAAGTCCCTCATGGCTGAGCTGAAGACTTCTGAGTCAGAGGTCGATTCTGATTCTGAGTCAAATCTTGAAGGAGGGAAGTGGATTATCGATGTTGAACCCAGTGCCACTGTTTCTACCACCAAAGTCAGGCCAAGAAAACTAGAAGAGCCAGAGGAAGGGGAACGCCTCTTTCACTCATAGATGTGCGTAAAGGGGGCTCTGATTCATTTTATTGTCGACAACGGTAGCCAAAACAAACTCATTTCAGTAGAGGTATTCAAGCGACTAGACCTACCAATGACACTGCACCCATATCCCTACACCATTGCCTGGCTTCACAAAGGAAGAGATCTATGTGTTAGCCATTAGTTTCATCTTCCCTATGACATTAAGCCTTTCAAATATGAGGTACTGTGTGATATTTCTCACTTTGAAGTTTGTGATGTTATTTTAGGACAATCATATTTGTGGAAACGTCATGGTGTATGAGTCTAGATCCCACAATGAGATCCCGCAATCTTATTATTACTTTGGGTAGACAATTGTACAGGATCCCAGACGTAGTGCAACCTTTTGCTATTTATTTAATCTCTACTAAGCAATGCAGTAAGGTCATTTAACAGACCGAGAAGTTTGTCTTCTTTGTGATCCATGCTCACAATAAGCAGAAGGTCACCGCCACATCTGTGGCCTATACATAGCATCTCTCTTTGTAGTAGAAGCAAGTGGATGGGATCGTGGAAGAATACATAGACATCTTCTCCTCACCCACATGGGTACCAACATTTTTGGGGGGGAAAGAGGATTAGCGAGAAAAAGAGTGCGCTCTCTCGACGGTGGAATTTCCTCTTTAACCAGGCGATTTCCATGGATGGAGTGAGGAGGTGACGATGAAGGCTCAAAAAAACCCCTCGCTATTATGCCTGGGGCTGAAGGTGTGAGAAGTAATGAGAGCCAACTGGGAGGGGGTCAGTTTGTCGTTCTTAGAGAGGGCATTGTAGTAAAAATATCCTCTCCTCGACTCCCCCTTTTTTAATGGCATGGTGGAGAGAATGTAGAGGATAGTTTGCGGTCGAGTGAAGATGAAGAGAAGATGGGTTGTTGGAAACCACCTCGGAGAGATCGAAAGATCTGAATCGTAGGACTAAAAGCAAAGGGAGATGCAAATAATTTAACTGTGAGAGGCAAGGGGAAAGAGTGGAGTAGCAGAAGGATAAAGAGAGAATTTGCCCGAGAGAGCAAGGGATAAAATGTAGTAGCAGAGGGAAAAGGTTAGAAAATGCTCAGAAGAGACAAGGAGTAGGATAAAATGCAGAGGGGGAATGAATGAATTCACCAGGGTGATTGCCCTCTTAGTACACCATGAATTGATGAATAATCTAGCCATGAGATTCAAGGTGACAGCTTCCCTATGCCTAGTATGCCTGGTCTAGATTACACAAGGGGAAATTAACCCTACAAGGTTGTCGAGGGGCATTACCATTACTCTCAGTTCAGTGCGGATCATTCGACCCATTCCATCTATCTTATGACACTCACGAGGAGGCACCCTATCCGGGGTTCAATCCTCCTTATCTAGGGGCATAAGTATTTGTGAATTTTCAAAGGAACCTAGATTCTAGAGAATACCTCTAGTGAAATTACATCAACTGAATAAATAATAGCATTGAATTTAGGGTCGAAATAGTGATCGAGGGAGGTTGATTGAATGAAATATTGGCAAATTTGAGGGATAATACACACAATTTCATGGGATAATTCCACCTTTATATAGGTAATTTTTAATTTTTAATCGATAATATACCATATACATCAAGAATAATAGAGAAAAGAGGCTAAACCATGGAAAAGTTGTGATATTAAAAAAATTGTGCATTGAATTTTTAAATCATTTAAAATTCACCCATGAACGAAAATTTTCCCTTAAATCAGATACACACATAAATTAGACACGCAAGTCACACATACTAGTGGTTGTCAATATAAATGAAATGATCACACAATCAGCTACACAAGATATCAATTTGATTACTAAAATCCTTTCCCATAACAATGAAGATGTAAATATTTTAATCGTTACGTGAGAAAGCCCCAATCCAAATACTATGATTGTATTATTAGTAGATCATCTATAATGGATGCATTGAAATACAAAATTCAAATGAAAAAATACTATTAAGATTTTTAAATTTAAATAGAGTAGGTTAAATATCTTCAATATATACTAAGATATGTCTCTAATAGATTACATTAGATCAACTTTGATACAAATGCCTATTTTTTACATTTCTTTAGAATTAATTTACAAAACCATGTGAATAAAGCCAAGAATCAATATGGCCATGAAGAAAAGTAATAATCACATACATGGCCATATTAGATCCAATGATATACTTGATTTGCATTTAGACCAAAATCAGGATTACAACAACTGCCTAATGCTTAGAGGTATATTCACCTCGCTGTGATTTCTATACTCAATTTGCATTTAGACCAAAATCATGATTACAACAACTACCTAATGCTTAGAGGTATATTCACCTCACTGTGATTTCTATGTTAATGGATGTGAGGTGTCAAATATGCACTAGAGAGACCATCCAAGAAAAGCATCGGGTCATAAATCATAGAGTGACATCAAATTGAAGAACATCACAGACTGGCTAATAATGGAAAGGTGGAATCCACATTATTCTCCAGCTTTGAAGCAAATCCTTACCATAGGGAATTAGCTTTGTCATATTTGAATGTTTTTGCTCCTAGTGCTATCATGCTCTATGGAGAAAGGGTATAATAAACAACAATGAGATTGTTGTTATATATTCCTCCGATCCAACACTCAAGACAAAACTAGCCTACTGAAAAGGTTAGAATGAGGTATTCCTTGCCTTGCAACATGCTCACTGCTTGCATCTTTATTTGATTTGCAAAAGGATTGTTTAATACCTATGAGTAATTGGGATCTAGTAACCTTACCATATGCAGAATTGAAACTCCTTTCAAAATGTAAAGTAAAATACTTAGGTAATCCTTATACCCTTCGAGTTTGTCAGTGCTACAATGAAAATAACTATGTTGAAATATGGTAATTACTCTTGTTAACTATTTTTGAGGCATTAGCTAATCTTTTGGAGATTTTTAAGTTTAGAGAGTTGTAAAAAAGTTTAAGTTAATTTCAATTAGTTATATAAATATATAGAAAGTGTTGAATTGTATTATTAGTAAACCTATGTGCATTTATATCTTCTTGAGAAGCCATGAATGCATCAAGAGTTTAAAGTCACAACTTGTCTTGGGTTTCAAAGCCAAGACATCGAAGTTCTTCACTAAAGGAGCCACACACTCAAGGAATATCTATCATTGGAGCTGTCATTGTCCAAACCTTATCCACTAGCAGATTCCTGCCATGGTTTGAGGTTCGAATTTTTATGTGGGGTTTATGTCAAGAAGCCACGAGGGCCTGCCATGGTTTGAGGTTCGAATTTTTATGTGGGGTTTATGTCAAGAAGCCACGAGGGTTACATTTGTGAATATTATACTCTTCATCATTTAAATTCGTTATTTTAATTAAAAAAACATTGTTTTTGAAAATCCAGAGGCCCGTGATATTCTAATTATTTTAATTTTAAAGGAGGCTCACGAGATTTTATTTGTATTTTTTGGCATATGTGAATAAATAAAAAGAAGTGTTTTGGGTATCTTCATTTAAAGAAGTTTTTGGGTTTTCTTCTTACAAGTGTGCCATAAAAGTTAAAAAAAACTTAGACTTTTGGTTTAGAGGTATTAAGGTATTTAAAAAAAAACATGGCTTCAAGTACTAGCCTTGCATAATCATAGATCCAAAATCTTACAAGTGTGTAATAAGTTTGGATTATGTACTCTTTTAAAAGATGCATTTTCTAATATAGTGCATACCAGGGATTGATATATTGTGGTGAATTTTATTGATCGGTATTAATTAGGGAGAAATTATTATGCACCACCACTTCCTAGTTGTTTTGGTAAAAATTATGATTTTTGGGCTATGAAGATGAGATTCAGACTATGCACATAAGATTTATGGGATATTATGTTGAAAGGGTGTGAAGAACTCTCAAATCAAGAACCTTATGAGACCATGATTGAGATCACAAGGATAAACTCATAGAAAACAAGAATAATGATGCATAAACATTGTCTCTCATTCAACAAGGCTTGGATGAGATAAATTTTCCCAAAATTGCAGCAGCAACCAGGTACAAAGATGCTTGGGATATTTTGGAGATGGCATATAGTGAAAGGGGGAGAAACACCGTTTAACATCAAGCTGTGTTACAGAGCATTGTAGTTGTTTATTAAGTGACTATTGTAATAGAATAAGTAGAAGAATTTGACATTGCATAAATAATTGAATAATTTGTGGAAGAAGCTACTAAGGAAAAAGAAAATAAACAAGATATGGAGACTGCAAATTTCATAAACATTGTAGAGAAATTTGTTAAGGAAATTATGGAAGAAAAAGGTAACTTCTTACGAGATGCATAGGATGATAATGGTACAGAAAGTGAAGCCCAGTGTGTGGATACACATATGGACAATGAAATTGAATTTGAAGATGAAAATGAAACTACCTTTGTAGCAGTATAAAAAAGTGAGGAGAATTTAACAATGGAAGTTGTTGAGAACATAAATGAAGCTACAATGAATGTTGAATTAGAATTTCTTGAGGAGTGGATTGCAAAGCCCAAGTATGATGGAGATGAAAGTGGTTATGGAAAATTTTCCATAATTGCAAGGAACTCGATAAAGAGGAAACTATCAGACTTGTTGAGAGGCTATTGCAGCAGTGGAAGAGGAGATGAAAGAAAATAAAGATGTTTCTCATCTTACAAAGATTGACATAAATGTTAAGTCAACAATAGTTGAATTACAAGCATATGCAAAAGAAGAACCAAATGAAGAAGAAAAAGATGATGAAGAAATATTGAATAATATGACCAAAGTGTAACATCAAAGCTGAAGAAGAAGAAAATTTATGTAGAATATAAATTTTGGAGCAATAAGAAGAAAAATATTGTAGAGCATAGAGAGTACAAGCTACACCAACATGAGGTAAAGAAGGTAAAATAGGTTTTTTGAGTTGATCTCAAGTGTTTTAAGCCTAGCTCACACTTAGACTAGAAGGCCATTAGGTTATGAATTTTGTAAGCCTATATAGGGTTGATTGTCAAGTTGTCATGGTCAGTGTTAGAATTGTTAGTGGTTGTAATTAAGGAGGAGTGTTGAAATATGGTAATTACTCTCATTACCTATTTTTGGAGCATTAGATATTTTTAAATAGTTCTATGTTTAGAAAGTTGTAGAATAGTTTCAGTTAATTTTAGTTAGTTGAAGAAAGCTATAGAATAATAAGTTCTATCATTAGTAAACCTATGTGTATTTATATCTTCCTTGAGAAGCCATGAATGCATCAAGAGTTTAGAGCAACAACTCATCTTGTGTTTGGTTTTGTGTATTTCTTCTTGAGTTCATACAGTTGTAGTTGTTTTTAATTCTCCCCTTCCTCCTTCAAACTAAACAATAGCATTAACACACCTGTATAGTACCATCCCCTATTTACCAACTATGAGGAATATATTTTACTTAATAAGAAACGTAGATGGCATAAAGGGAGTTATGTAGATCTACTTTGTCTTTATAGTAGTAGTGTTGTTCCTCCTATATCTATCTTCCTCTTGTAGAATAGTTCATTAAAAAATGATCTCATCAAACAAATTTGGGGATATTGCAATAGAGTGGTTAGATCTAGATTTAAACATGTGTACTTAAGGAGAAGAAAATGTTTAAAAGTGACATATATTTCCACAAATTTATATGGTGTGAATTGAAGCA
The DNA here is from genome assembly GCA_032191745.1 of Picea mariana. Taxonomy (NCBI): domain Eukaryota; kingdom Viridiplantae; phylum Streptophyta; class Pinopsida; order Pinales; family Pinaceae; genus Picea; species Picea mariana. Next base: position 9,809 of record JASDQU010228279.1, on the reverse strand, counting down.
TAATATCCTAATTTTAGTTTCTACAACAACAAAAATGAGCAAAAGGAAAAATGGTGATGTTATGGCCATCATATTTGTGTTGTTGAGATACATACATAGTGAAAGAACTATGGATTTATGGGTACAAGCAAGTGGTTTTATAACAAATTTTTGGGCACGACATTAATGAAAACATGGTCGTTAATTAATGGAAATAGATTATGGATTGAAATACATTAATGAAGGTACAACAAAACCTAATTATAATGAATGGGTCCTCCAAAAAAAATATTAAAACTCAATTCAAATCCAAAATAAGTTTCCACACGTAGGTAAATTTGAATTGACTATTATGGTAATGGATTGCAATAAATGTTGATCCCTCTGGCAATTGACTATATTTAATATGCATATCCCTCCCATAATGGAATACATTTAAGAGGCAATTAAATATTGATCAAGTCAAATTTCATGAAAATTATTTATATGATAAAACCCATTGTATGAAAACCCATTGAATTACAATGGATGTTTTTTTTTTTGGGGGAAACAGTGCAAATTATTTATATGATAAGACCGATTGAATTACAATGGATATGAATTTTTTTTCTTGGGAAACAATATGTGTCTCTTGTTTTACCTTTGATTTTCCTTCTTATTAGTCCCTGCCCTTCGGGCTATAGGGACTACTAGTAATTGGTTTTTAGTCCTTGCATTAATATGGCACAAAAACCAAACACTTTAACCAAAGTTTTAAGCAGTTCATTCAAATTCCATCTCGCATTTGGTTTTTAGTCCAAAGTTTGATGTTTGACGCCTTATTTGGCCTCTTCCCGAGGCACACCCTCACCATATCTTGGCTTAAAATAACTTTCAAGTGTATATTATATGAGTAATATTGCAGAAGTCAAGTAATGCTAGAACTTCTTCTAGCATTACTTCTTGGCATTAAATGTTAAATAGTAGAGCTTTCTCCAATTTTTATTGCAATTCCCTTAGCTACCACCTATTGGAATTTCCTTAGATGATTGTTTTCGGCATGAAATGAGAGAGGAGATATAATCCATAACCCTAGAAGATGAAGCACCAAAATTCATGTGGGTTGTTTGGGTAAGTCAATACATCAACTTCCCGAGGTGGTAACTTTTGCATACGATCTTCGTTTGACACATAGGATACATTGTTAGAAAGGTCTATCCAAGGAATACAACTAGTTATTGTGAATAGTATTGTCAATAATGGAGTAATAATCTATGGAATTTGATGCTCGATAAACATCGTTTAGGGCATCAAAACGGCTCCAGAAGTTCAAGACCCGAAAAACTCCCAAAAATAGTAAATTGCCAAAATTGTCAAAAAACTGTTTTGAGCGAGTTGGAAAAGGTGGGTGGCCACTGATATCCACCTGGATCAATCCTCCCTCCTTAGTAAGCAATGGTATCCATTGCGTCAAGTTCCCGGGGGAGAGAGGGAAGCATTTGATCTTGGTGAGTTGCTTGCCTTGCTAGAGACGTTGCGCTACTCGTTTTGTGGAAGGCTGTCATGAACATGTTGAGGTTGAGTCTGTTTAACAAGTCGAGCTACATGAGAGGACTGTGTGTAAAATGAATCTTTGTGCTTTGTTGTAACCTTGTCGAATACTTGGGGCAAGGTTGTAGTGGTTGCAATGTCCTTTTGTTCCCCTTTCGAATAGATTGTGAAGAAGCTGAATTTTGCAGTATGAGATACTACCTGGTGGCACTGTTTAGGTGGAACAATAGTGAGAACTACCTCTGGTATTCTGTATAGATGACCACGTAGAGAAACAATGACACTGCATGTTCAAGACTCATGAACAACATGGTGCTTCCACATATATGGTTGGCCCAAGAGAATATCACATACGTACAATGGGGAAACATCACATAGTACCTCATCCTTGAAGGGTTGGATGTCGTATGACAATCGACATTGTTAGATGACACGGATATCTCGTCCTTAGCGAAGCCACCCAATGTTTTGGGTGTTGTGTTGTCGAAAATCCCAATTGTTGGATGGCCTCTGCTGATATGAGGTTCTTCTAGCTTCAACTATCAACAATAAAATGCAGCAGGGTCCCCTTCACCCAAATCTGTGAATAAAAAAGGCGCTCTCCCTCTTCAGGATGTGTTGGTTCTTCTAGTTGAGTTGGTGTGGTCATGACAATAACAGTGTGGTCTGTGTCGATGTTCTGTCTTTTACCAGTATTTTCATAGTTAGATTCTGAATCAGGGTTCAACTTCTTCTCTTTGATCTCGACCACCAATGACTGTTTTGAGAGACATTCATCAGTGTTGTGCCAGGGGATTTTGTGGAAATCACACCATTTT
>JASDQU010228278.1:5111-17222 GCA_032191745.1 Picea mariana | reverse complement strand
TCATAATAAAAAGGTCAGATCTTTGCTTGTGCTTCTACATCTTGAATATATTGTGATCTCCATGTGTTGATGAATCTTGTATGCACTTAAAAACTCAATAAATTAGTAGTAGTTAGTGATTCCAAGAAAGAATTTGGCTTGGGATCATTACAGAGGTATGCCTATCTCTGCACTTAAACCGCGTTGGCACGATACTTTGATGATAATTAAGCAGTTCGTGACCTGTGAAGATCAATACGGACTTGTATTCCTTTACCACTTACATCTGCTGATGATTTTTATAGGGTATCCCCTAAACATGCCTTTCTATTTTCATTGGAGCTTGTATAAGATGTCTAAAAAGTTTAAGACACACAAGGCTGACAACAACTTGTTTCATCATGGGCTTATTAAGCTCATCGTTGTTTATCATTTCAGTTTGCTGGGTGATATTTGGAGGGATTTCATCGCCCGTAATGGCTTTGAAGACACTGACCTTGCACAGGTTGATAAACCTATGATAATTGAAACAAAGGCCGAACCAACGGTACCTTTGCACCTCCTATTGCCTAAACCCTTGGCCTACCCTCCTATTGACTTACCCAACACTGTAACTAAGAGCGCAGAGGCTATTAAGAAGCCCATGAGAAAAAATCCCAAGGCCAACCTTACTGGAAATGCTAAAGGGAAAAGAAATGCCTGGCTCATTTCAAGAATGGCCAGAAACAAACCGAAACCCTCTGTCGAGCCTAACCCTATCATCCTAAGTGAGGATTCTGATTCGGATACTGAGTGTTTTTTGGCCAGCAAGTACCCCTATTCACAAGGTTTATGTCCCGAACCCTCTTATGATTTTGTATCAAACCTATCCCCCTACCTAAAGGACAACCCTCATTACCCAGGTATTGATTTGCCTCATAAAACCCTCGGTCATTTGGCCAAACCCTCGCCTGCTTTGTCTAAACCCACACAGTCACCCTGTGATCAATAAAATTCATGGTTAGAGTGATATTATATTGATGTTCCGATACTCCAATCAAATATTCAATATTTGGAAGATCAAATTGCAGTCCTAACTAGTCAAAAGGCCAAGCTCAAAGCGATAGATAAAAACCAAAATACAACCAGCTCCATCCTGTTTAAAAATGTGGAATCAGCCACGACTGTTGTAAATTCCAAGTTGGCATAATCAAGCAGTCTCGTCGCTACACAAGTATGAAAAATTTGACATCATTTTGTTTTGTAAATGATCTAGTTTGCTATAATGATTTGTATTCAGTTTTTAAACAGTTTTGTTCACATCTTGAATGGATCTGTTATATTGTGTGCATTCTATATATAGCTTTGCTTTGAATAAAAAGAAATTTCGATTCAATATAGGATCTGATTAGGCCCAGTATAGAATTCAATAGATTTTGATTGGATTTGAGTGATTTTCGTTTGAATTTGTTTGACTGTTTGCCTTCAAATGAATTGGTTTGTATCCGATTTGAAAAGGACATTTTTCATATTCAGTTTAGAACACAATCTTGCTCGGATTTGATTTGGTTATCGTCCATGTGCTGTGGTTGGTAAATGATTTGATTGAGTTTGATTGTTATGATTTTGCTCGGATTCGATTATCATTGGTATGCTATGACTGGTAAATGCTTTCGGAAGATACTTGCTATGATGCTGTGTCGTGTGATGTTCTATATTTGATTATTTCCGAGTTAAGGATAATGACTCTATTTCTTTGATGAAAAATTTACGCTCAAATAACATTCGCACCCAAATGTGGAAATGAACCCGAATCATAACAACTGTGTGGAAATCTTAGCTAAATCGATTCGCTCTTATTCTAATTTAGCAAGTTTGTCCTATGTGTTGAGTTCAGATTATAATTGATTCTCTGTATTTTAAATTTGTTAAATGAATTGGTCAAACCCTGATATGATTCGTTTGATTGAAATGATTGTGATCAAAATTAATCAACCTGGATTGCTTACTGTGCATTGATCAATGATCGAATTCTATAATAAATCCTGTTTGATTAATTTTGTTATGATTTTGTTGTGAGTCAGTTGTGGTTTGGATTCGTTCACAGCCTAAATCGCTTGCTATACAGTTATCGTGATAATTCTGTTCGATTCACAGGTGTGACGAAGTGTTTGCGATTTGCTTTGTTTTCAATTGAATATCAAAATTATTTCGTAACTGATGGATTCGATTTGTTGGGAAACGATTACGATTCTGTTTCGTATGATTTCATTTACCTGATGCATGACTCTAATCGAAACAGAGTATTGCTATCTCTGTGCTTGATTAAATGATGTGGATCCTATTTGAGTTCATAATGGAATAACGGTTTCAATTTGTGATCCGTTCTCAAATAATTGTTGAATGTTAATTGGATACAATTTCTTAAAAGATTTGAATTAATTTTAATTCTGATTCTGTATATTATTTTAGACTAGCTACAGAATTAGATGATTCTGTAGCTAAGTCTGTAGAATTATATTTTTATTGTTTTGCTAATAAAATATCTCTCTAACTTGTTATTTTTGGTCCATTTCAGGTGAATTCGAAATTGCATTGGATTTGATGGACAGTTTAGAGGATATTTGGATGTTTTAGTTTCATTTTAATTTCCTAGTTTAGGCAATTTTGGGATATCTCCCAGATTTCATGTAAACAGTTTTATAACTTCCACATGGAGGTTTTACCCTATGGAAAACCTTTAAATACTTATATTTTTTTGTAATAAGGATCATCCTCGCTTGTGGGAGAACCAGGATAATGGATATCTGATAGAGACTGAGACATAAATTGATGTTCTACTACAGCTTTAGCTTTTCATAATATCAATCTTTTGTTTCATGTTTATGATTATCAATTTGCATTTGGTTAATGACTACTTTAGCTATCTTAGTCTTTTGCAAATGATATGATTTAATTAATATAATCCATATCTGATTTCTTATAGTATTTAAAAACATAGAAATTACTTGATTCAATTTGTGAATGACAGATTTCTCTTCTTCATTAATTGGATTATTAAGTATAAGTTTTTGCATAACAGGTTTACCTAATTGCAGAGATTTATAAATCATATAATTGTTATGATTTTTTATGTCTTGTTTGTCCTGTAAATAAACTCAAAGAGCATTGCATCTTATTGTTTACGAGAATCTTTTGAGTTATTTGGTGCGAGTTTCCTTCCTCCGATCTGCTGGTATAGTCATCACACGCAGGCCAAATCTGGAGCGTTTCTAGGTCATTTTGTTATTTATTTATTTAGTATTTCTATTAGTAGTATAGTTAGATGTGTGTTAATTAGATTTATAATTAGAATTAGTGTATTAATGTTTTAGTTTAATTAGTTTTCTGTTTTATTTCTTGTTTATAAAATTATAAAAAATAAAAAATATCTTCCTTTGTCTCAGGGCAGAATTCAAATGAGTTTTTTCAGGTTTTAATTAAATCTGTAAATTGTCAATATTGTATATTTTGTGAATAAGTTATATTGAAGTTAGTAATTAGAAAGTTAATTAGAGTTAGTATAGTAGTAATTAGTAGATTATATAGATTAGTTTAGTTTCCTTTAATAATTAGTTAGTTTGTTTAGTAGTTAGTTTTAGTTATATTAGTTTATTAGATAGTTTAGTTTATTTTATTTAGTTTTAGTTAGATTAGTTTATTAGTTTGTTTCATTTTTTTTTTAGTTAGTTTAGATTAGTTTTCTTTTTTGTTTTCTTAGGACCTTAGATCGGCTAATGGAGCCGCTAAACCCGTCAGGGTGGTTCATTCCAAATGGCTTGGGTTATTAGACAACCTCGGACCAGTTCCACTCTCTCAGTTGACAGATGGTCAATTTCGCCCGTCAACAAGACCCTTGGGTCCCAGGCCATAGGCGCATGATAAAGGGAGAGATTCATTATATTGAGGTGGAAACATATAGTGTGGATAGCGAGGAAGAGGATAATGACAGTATATCCATTAAGTCATAGGAGGATTGAACACAAGCAGAGGAGTATCCTCCTCGTAGATCGTCGACACTAACAGGGACCCACCCACCAGTAGTTCCACAACCTACTAAGAAGGGTAACAGACATAAACTAGCAAAGGGAGGAGTCATAGCAACCCTTTTTGGTTTTCCCAAGTATGATACCCTCCGGATCAGAGGGACTATTCAGGGACAACAAAAAATCACCCTGATAGATGGTGGGGCCACCCACAAATTTATTGATACTTCATTAGTATCGAGATGGGCACTTCAAAAAGAGGAGTTTGAGGGGTTTGATGTTGCAGTAGCAGATGGCCATACAATGGAGTGTCTAGATAGATTTATGAACATGGAGATAAAGTTAGGAAACTACAAAGTGAGAGACACATTTTATGTGGTTGACCTATCTGATATAGATGTGGTATTGGGAGTCCAGTGGATGATCACCTTGGGAAAAATCACCATCAATTACCAAACCTTGGAGATGGTGTTCATACACAGTGACGAGAAGAGAGTTGTTTTGAGAGGCATGTCAACAGGAGCACCCAGGACAATTTCATCCAAGAGGATGGAGAGGATATTCAGACATGGGGAGGTAGCATATGCTACAGAGTGCCTAATCACTACGTGGAAGGATTCAAAGGGTCGAAAAAAGTATCCAAAAGAAATCAAGAACTTGTTGGAGTGACATACAAAGGTTTTTATTTAGATTCTACCAGGGAGACCACCTGACAGTAGGTTTGAGCACACCATTGAGTTGGAGGAGGGGGAAAAACCTATGATCACACCCCCCTATCATCATCCTAGGAGGTTCAAGGATGAGATAGAGAAAGTAAATAAGGAATTTATAGCGATGGGACACATCAGACCTAGCAACAATCCATTTGCCTCTTCAGTTGTCTTAGTTTTGAAGAAGGATGGTACCATGAGGATGTGCATTGATTACTGGGCCTTGAAAAAGAAAACCATCAAGAACCGGTATCCTATCCCTCACATTGACGATTTTATAGATGAACTGCATGGGGAATTTTTCTTCTCGAAGATTGGTCTATGCTCTAGGTATCATCAGATCAACATCCAAGAGTAGGACATAGAGAATACGACATTTCGGTGTCAATTTGGACATTTCAAGTTTTTGGTTATGCCATTTGGGCTAACTAATGAACCAACTGAATTTTAATCTTGCATGAACCACATATTCAGGGATCAGTTGAGGAAATCAGTGTTGGTTTTCTTCAATGACAGCTTGGTCTACAACAAGACATGGCAGGAGCATATGAGGCATTTAGATGAGGTTTTGAGCATCATGGAGGCACAGTCTCTATACGTCAAAGAGTCCAAGTGTGATTTCGGTATGAAAAAAAATACTTTACTTGGACCACATCATCAATGCACAGGGGGTACACATACACCAGGAGAAGATCAGGGCCATTCTTGATTGGCCAACTCCCAGGAACGTGACAGAGTTGAGGAGCTTCTTCGGGTTATGCAACTATTACAGGTGGTTTTTTCAGGGATTTTTCTCAGCTTGGAGCACCACTAATGGATTTCACCAAGCATGGGGATTTCATATGGACTGATGATTCATAGAAACACTTTGATCACATGAAGGAATTCATGGGAACATGTCTAGTGTTAGCATTACCAGACTTCACTCTTCCATTTGTATTAGAGTGTGATGCATCGGGGCAGTTTTGATGCAGGGAGGACACCCCATTGTATTTGAGAGAAGGAAGCTCAATCAACCTGAGATTTTGTACTCTATCTATGACAAGGAAATGCTGGAAACCATGCATGCCTTGACCAAATTCAGACAATATTTGGTGGGAAGAAAATTCGTGGTCAAAACATATCACAACAACTTGAAGTATTTCCTTGAGTAGAAGGACCTCAGTGAGCACCAATATAAATGGGTGACAAAGGTACATGAATTCATCTTCAACATAGAGTATGTCAAGGGGAAGAAGAACATTGTGTCCGGTGCACTATATAGGATACCTGTGACATGTTATTTGCTGGATATTTCAGCGGATTGGAAATCCCACTTGTTAGTGGAATATTCCAAGAACTAGTTTGCTTGCAAGATTCTGGATGGAAAGATTCAGGATGACATGTACAGGGTCATTGATGATGTCATATTATACAAAGACAAAGTCTACTTAGTACTAGATTTAGGGCTCAAGAAGAAGATCCTCGCAGTAGCTCACAATTCACCACTAGTAGGCCATCAGGGGTCTTTCAAAACCTACAGGAAGATCAAGGAGAGTTTCTCATGGAAGTGCCTCAAAAAGATCGTTATGAGGTAAATCAACAAGTGTGTGACTTGTCATCATAACAAGTCAGAGCATATGCTTCCAGGAGGGATACTTCATCCACTCCCCATTCCAGAGTAGAAATGGGAGAGCATATCGATGGAATTCATCATAGGCCTACCCAAGGTCTAGGGTAAGGACTGCATTTATGTAGTGGTCGATATATTGACCAAGTTTGCTCACTTCTATGTCATACCGACATAGTTCAACGTGGTTTAGGTAGCTGAGTTATTCTTCAGAGAGGTCTTCAAACTTCATGGTTTGTCGAGGAACACCATCAGTGACAGGGACAATAGGTTTATTGGGACATTCTGGAGGGAGTTGTTTATATTGGTGGGGACAAAGTTGACACCCAACACCAGATATCACCTTTAGACATATGGGCATATAGAGATCGTAAACAAGTGAGTTGAAGGTATTTGAAAAAATATGTCGGTGGACAACAAAGAACATCGGTTAGGTGGATACATTTAGGAGAGCATTTCTACAACACCAATTTTCACATATCCATTGGTATGACACCCTTCCAAGCATTGTATGGGTATGATGCTCCCACTTTGGTAGACTTGGTTTTTAGGGAGAGTAGAGCTCCCAAGGCCAAGGATTGGATCACTGAGATTCAAGAGATTCTAAAAGTACTAAAAGAGAACCTGCAAGCGACACAAAATTGACAGAAGATGAGTGTTGGCCCTTGGGTATGGATCAAGGAAGAAAGCAAAGATGAAGAAAGAAGAAATATGAAGTACGAAGAGTGCATAAAGCACATAAACTGAGAATGGTTCGAAGTGGTTAAAGAAGCAGGAAAGAAGGAGAGAAATAAGGGAAAGCGAGTTGTGGGAAGAGAATATCAAGGAAGACATATCAAGAAAGAAGATGGATCGTGGACAACTTAGTAAGAGGAAAAATCCACCAACAGATGCTTTGGAGAACCTCATGGAAAAGAAAGAAGAGCAGGATGGCGAAGCCCTTAAGATATGGGTTGCATGGGACCTAGGGTCTTGACACCTAGGGTTTTGGTATTTAGGGTTTTGACACTTAGACTNTTTAATATATCAAGAAGCATAGTTCTGTGGATGTAGCCCTAGGGATAGGGTGAACCATGTATATCTTGTTGTTCTGTGTGATTGATGTTGTGTTATTTGTCATTTGATATAATGTTATTGCATTGTTATGTTGGGTCTGAGATATAACTTGCGAAGTAAGCTTAAGTGTGGTAAAAAATAACTAGATTACTATGTGTTGTTTCCTTGGATTCACTTTGCATTTCCTTTGGTTGTAGACACCTATGTCTTGCAACCCCCTATTGCTACATTGGGTGAGACTGCATCTTCTTCACAGGTGTTGCCGAAAGGGCCAATAGTTAGGGTTTGTTGGTTCATTGTTAGAGTGAACCCTGGGTCTGCCCATTTGCCAACAAATGGTTCTATTGTCGAGACATAGATCTTCTTGAGGGAGTGTCAAGGTGGTTTCCATCGAAGAGAAAGATTTAGAAGTGGATAGAAGAATAAGAGAGGGACTTCGTCGAAGCTTAGAACAAGAACCCTAGCATTAGTACAAAGGATTGGTTGGGAAGGTATATCTTTACTGATATACATGAGATTTTCTTTGGAGGAGCTCATAAAGAGCTATACAAGTGGTTAGCCAGATTAGCAAATACCCAGTTTGAAATCAGATCTAGAGCACCTATGGTTTGGAGGTCAGCACTGATCAATAAGGTCAAGAGAGTTGATAATGTTGTGTTAAGAGCAGTAGATCATTGGTTTGATAGCACTATTGGAGGGTACATTACTGAGTTTTCTATTGACATAGTAGAGTCATATAGCCAAGCAGAGAGATATTTCTTTAAGGGACCTAGAGGAATTTTTTTACACTTTCTGAAGATGAAGATCAAGATGCTATTATATGAGAAGAACATCTTGGAGATACAATAATTGGTTAGATTGAAAATCTAATGTTCAAGAACTCAAACAGTGTCAATGACACGGAGGTTGGACATATGCGCAGTGGGAGATCATTCAGAGAGGTTCCTCTGGTGAACCCGTTTGAGCAGAGTCATGAGCCACTGGCACAAGATGAAGGATTCTATAGTGGAGAATAATAAGAGCTATTGAATGAGGAATATTTAGAGTCCACTATAGTAGAGGAAGGGAAGACTGAAGAACCTCGCTGAGAAGAATCAAGAAATTCAGGGACTGTGCCTACTGTTGAAGTAAGTACTACTACTCCTCCTATTTTTCTAGCAACATTAAGTAACCAGAGTAGCCGGAGTTATCAGAGCACTCAGAGAACTGTTACCAACAGTTCAATACATACTCAATCAAGAAATCTAGGAATATCTATGGAAGATGAAATGACATTACCTATCTTTAGAGGAGATGGATCTGAAGATCCTGATCAACATTGGTTCTTATGCAAAGCTGTATGGAGTATTAAGAAAGTCAATGAAAAATCTATTAAGAGAGCTCAATTTAGTACTACCTTGAGAGACCGTGCACTAAGATGGTACATGAAGTTTTTTAAAGGAGTTGCACAACCTAAACCATTGAACGATATCAAGACTGCATTGAGTGAAAAATTCAAGAAACCCAAGTCGGAGTCGCATTGCATTTCAAAACTTAAATAAATCAAGCAGAGAATAGGTGAACCTATTTGGGAGTTTGATCAAAGGTTTAAGACCTTGATAGGCTGATTGAGTTTTCAGATTTTAAACGAGAAGAATAAGGAATGGTTCATTGTTTCCCTCTTACCACACATCAGAGTTCCTCTGATGCAACATAAGGTCGCTTCGTAGGCTAAGGCACTGAATATCTCCATGAAACTACAATCAAACCCTATGGGAGAATCTAGCTCAGGTATGAATCAAATTTTGAGTCATCTAACTAGCTTATCTCTGCAGGTCAAAGATATGAAGAAAGGAAAGGGAAAATATAAAAGAAAAGACATTTGGTGTATCAGATGTAAGTTAGCGGGCCATGAAAAGGAGAATTTTCCCATATTTAATGAGTAATTGGCCTTTGGAGCTCTGAGCCCTTTGAAGCAGGTTACTCTACCTTGGTGCGAGGTATGTAGAAATAAACATCACCCTCGTGAATGTTATTACATGCAAAAATATGTCTAGACCCCTACCAATCTTTACTGCACATTCTTTAAATCTGTGGGGCATGATGAGAAGGATTGTAGGGCTTATGACCTCTTGCATGAAAGGTCAAGGGACACATATAAAATTCAAGGAGATATGAAGCAAGAGGGAAATGCTACGTAGTTTAATTCCCCAGTAAGAGGAAACTTCAACCCGTATGGTGGATTCAGAGGAAGAGGAGGAAGCATGCATCAAGGTCGAGGCGAGATCATTTGTTATAATTGTGCTCAGCCAGTACATTTGGCAAGGGAATTTCATAACCCTTGTAGCACTTGCAACCACTGCAACTCATTTGAAAATGTTATTGAAGATTGTCCAGTATTGCTAGTGAAAATTTAGGAAAGATGATGTTGAAACAAGCAAGTAAAAATGATATCAGTGGAACCTCATGGAGAGGATCCAAGAGTCGATGTTATAACTAGAGGAGGCGTTGTTATAGGAGAAGACAGGGTGACTCCAAAAAAGACTACAACGGGATCAGGGATCAGAAGGGATGCAGAGAAGACACAATTGTTTGATCCAAGGAAGGAAAAGAAGACGTTTGAAGAGGAAAGAAGAGAATTTGGAAGAGAACATGCTTCTTCATCTAAGACACAACCATAAGTGAGAAAATGTGGAATGCCTATGGAATTCGATCAATCTACCTTGCTGGGAGAAGGAAAAGAGTTAATCAATCTTATTTATTTATTATATACTTGCATTAATATGATTAAGGATGAAAGAGCTGTGCAAGAACTACAAAACTTGATCAGACAATATGATATAGGAAGGGTAGATCCTCTACTCAATAAAGAAGTACATAAAGTATCTAGAAAGAGAAGGAAAAACAAGGAACTACACCTTAATGCTAAGATTGGAGACTATGACATAGATATGTGGTCCTCGACTTGGGATCATAAGTCAATGTTATGATGAAGCAAACCGGGGTACTGATGGGAAAAACTAAATTGATTTACTCTCTTATCAGGCTTAGGATGGCTAATCAACAGGCAGTAAGACCCTTTTGGAGATTGGAGCATGTCCCTATGGAAATCGACGGGGTAAGGACATTTGTAGACTTCAAAGTGATTGACATAGTTGATGATAGGTGTCCTTATCCTGTGTTGTTGGGCATTGATTGGGATTTCAACAATTTGACTGTTGTTGACTTAAAGAAAAGAAGAATGACATTTGAAGGTGATGACCTTAGGGTCATTGCACCTCTTGATCCTAATGAAGGTCGTAGATACACATAACCTATCAGAGAAGAGGACCATGCTTATGAACTAGAGAATATATATAAATTGACAACAAGACAACACGATTACATTAATCCCACGACAGATGGAAATTTAAGTTGTCGAAGTGAAAGTGCATGCTCATTAGATTCATAAGAAGCATTGGAGAACTAGAAGAGTAGAATGTATGAATTTTCTGTGTGAAGGTGTGCCAGATTGACCAGAGAAGTTCACTGGATTGGCACAAAAGTAAGTAATCTGCCCACATTTGATGGTTTAAATCATTTAGAAACATTCTTATTGGAATTTGAAGAAATTGTACCAGTACAATAGAGGCTGTTGGCACTGGATGAAGCCTTGAAAGCAACGAAAGCAATATGGTGGGGAACACACAAGAATAACATCGTGGACTGGGTACAATGTCACACTTTGATGGCAGTGCACTTTTCAGACCAAGTTGAAGGGTGAGAAGTTCGATACATAGGTCAAATTTGTCCGAAGGACCCTGTGGAGAGTTGTGAGGAGGCCTGGAGTAACATTCCTAAAGAGAAATGGGTGCATAAGTAGATTAACACATTGGACACAACGCCTATCAGTTGGTATCTTCAATCAGAACTGTGCCTCACCACTTCAGATTGGTACGGTATGACTCAAAACTGTATAGCTACATTTTTATTTGAAAGTCATCACCCCACAATAGATCAGGATTTACAAGTTGTAAGACATAAAGTATTTGGGGAGGCACCTAACCTACCTTTGGAGTAAGAAGAATATGAATGGACTGCACCTCTCCAGAAATTACAGGGTTGTTACAATATCAATGTTGATGAAGATGATGATCCTAGGAATGTGAACATCGTAGAAACTGAAGGACAGAGAGACATAGAAGGGCCAGGGATTGAACTGCCTTTCATTGGACAACCAATTAAAATCAAGAAAGTTAATATTGGAACTGAGTAAGAAATTAAGTTGGCCAAGATTGGAGATTATTGGGATTATTCCACTATTGATAAGATTACATAATTACTGCATGAATATCAGGACTTGTTTCCAACCAAGTTCACAAACTTGAAGGGCATTAAAGGGCCCATGGGAGAAATGAAGATCCCTTTGAAACCAGATGCAAGGCCAATCAAGCAGAGACCCTATAGAATGAATCCCAAGTATAATAAGAAAGTTAGGATTGAATTAGACAGAATGTTGGAAGCAGGAATCATAGAACCTGTTGAATAATCATAATGGATTAGCCCTATGGTGGTCTAGGATAAGAAGTCAAGAGAGATCATAATCTATGTAGATTTAAGGAAACTGAATGATGCATGTTTACATGATCGATTCCCTACACCATTTACCGACGAAGTGTTAGACAATGTAGGAGGACAATAAGTTTACTCCTTCACAGATGGATTTTCAGGTTATCACCAGATCAAGATTGCTAAGGAAGACAAACATACGACCACATTTTCAATAGAATGGGTT
>JASDQU010228275.1:0-10015 GCA_032191745.1 Picea mariana | reverse complement strand
TGATATATTCCCACTTGGGAATCTATGGTGGCTCAACATCTACATTATCATCATCGACATTCTCATCATCTTCCAAATTATATTCATAGCTCAGATATAAACAATGATGTGAGTGAGTGGACTCATCATCAAGGATTTGTGGTGCATGTAGTGGTACCGAGGTCTTTACATGTGGCTCCAATGGTGCATGCAAGGGACTCTCCTCAAACTAAACACTTGACTCAATGATAAGCCTATTTGTAGAGGGATCAATTAAACTATAACCTTTCACACCATCTGGATATCCCATGAAAATGCATGTGGTACTATGCAGATCCAATTCTTTCCTCTTTGTAGAGGGTATGTAGGCCCATGCTCATGATCCAAATATTTAGAAGTGGGTGAATTCCAATTTTTTTTCACTCCATGCCTCATAGGGAGTCTTGTCCTTGACATATCTATGAGGATATATTTTCTGAATGTGGCTGGCATAGTTAAGTTCCTCAACCCAAATATTCGTCAACAGATATATTTCATGCAATATACAAGTGGCCATCTCCTCGAGGATATGTTATTCCTCTCAGCTACTTCGTTCTATTGTGGAGTGTAAGGTACTACATGTTGTAGCTGTATACTAACATTTGGACAAAGATATTGGAAATATTGTTTCACATATTCCCCCCCATTATATGTGGGGAGGATTTTGATCTTTCTCCTGGACTGAGTCTCTACATGTGATCTGAAGTATTTGAGATGCTTAAAAGCCTCAAACTTATTCTTGAGAAAATACACCCAAGTGTATCGTGAGAAATCATCATTAAATGTAAGCACATACCTTTCTTTGTTGATGGAAGGATGAGGAAAGGGTCCCATCAAATCATTGTGGATGAGATCCAAAGGAGAGGAGGCCCTCCATGCCTTCCCTTTCTCAAACTGATCCTAGAGATGTTTTCCAGGAATGCATCCTTGACAAAATCCTTTGGAAAAATGTATGTTGGGTAGGCTAGTGAACATTTCCTATTTTCATAGTTGCTGCATGTATTTGACATTTAGATGGATGGATCTCTTGTGCCATAATCTACTAGTATCATCAACATGCTTCAATAGTAAAGAAGAATCAGATTTAGCAATGAACTTACTGAAAGTATACAAACGGCATTGGCGGTTTACCTTACCAAAAAAATTTGGAGACTTATCACACATATCATATATGGTTATGGAATTAGGTGTGAATTCCACCCTTTTTCCTACATGAGAATGTGTTATTTGATAAATGAAGAGTATATTCATGGAAAGTTTTGGAACATGCAATACATTCTCAAAGCTTCTATGTGGGATTTCTAATCTCCCTTGGCCAATGACATCAACTGGGTTATTGTTGGCCCTTGACCAAGTTTTGGGAGATCCTTGGTCAAGTTTGACCTATTTTGGAACATCGACATCCTGTTGAAGGAGGAGCGCAAGATGAAGCAGAGATCGCAGGATCTCGACCCCTTTTTGGGTCATTTGTGGGAATTGGGATTATGTAACAGGTATGGGATGTCGTCCCATGGGTTTACCCATGTTTAGGCCTATTTTTGTAAAGTATAAATAAATGCGAAGGCGATGTAGTGAGAAGAAGAAAGGCAATTGGCTAAGTGCTAGATCTATGTGATTGAAGGATTGTAAGTGCTCTGTGCATACTGTGTGAAGCTTGCAGAGTTGAGTGCAAGTGACTGTAGAAGTCTTAGTGCTGCATCCCAGCTCGGGGAGGGAGGATCTAGCGAGCTGTGAAGATATCATGTCCTATGCGGAGTAAGGGTTTTGAGGCTCTGTGCATGTAACCTATTGAAGAGGCTAATAAAGAACAAGAGTTGGTGGACGTAGCCCCAGGGTGGGGGTGAACCACGTAAATACTGTATTTTTCTACTTTGTGCCATGTGTTGATTTGTTTATGACTTTAATTGCTAAGTTCTTTGATATAGATAGATAGATCTATTTATGCTTTGTGCTAATGATGTATATGGATGTAGATATGATCTATGTGAATGTGCTTAGTGCTTGAATTTGCTAGATTTAATCTACCTCTTTATTATAAGTGCTTAGATACACCAGATATGGATGAATGATGCGATGTTCTATTTTATATGCAGAGTAAATAATGGTTAAATATTGATGAATTGTCAGTGCTAAGTGCTCTTTTAAGTATTACAATCACATATCTGTGTCCCAGCTAAGCTTGTAGACACCTGAGTCCTGTAACCACCCCTGCCTCTACCTCAGGTGAGACTTCATCTGCTTCACAGGTGTTGCCAAAAGGGTCGGTAGTTAGGGTTTTGTTGGTGCACTGTTGTAGCATTGAACCTTGGGTATACCCCTATGCCAACAAATGGTTCTGTTGCTGGGACCTGAAACTATGATTGCTAGGAACCGAGGAAGAAGAAGCTTTGTGCAAAGATCTGACCTGAAATTGTGAAAGCTCTGTGCATAGATCTGTCACTCTAGTGCGCATTACTCTACTTAGTTTGACAAACTCTGTGCTAAGGAAAAGAAGTCCGATCTGAAGAAAAGAGGTAAGATCTGAAAGATTTGTGCCGTGAGAAAGGTAAAAGTGAGAATTTTTGATTAAAAGAGGTAAGATCTGCAAGCTCTGTGCTCTAATAAAAGTAAGAATATTGAAAAGTTCTAGATCTGAAAGATTTGTGCTCTATAGAAGTAAGATAAGTGAAAAGTTTTGTTTCAACAATATGGATCTAGGTATGTTTGATAGATTATGTCCTAGCTTGAAAACTAGGGCATTAATAGATGAAAGAAGATTTGATATGAGTAGATCTGATAATAATAGTGAAAAATATGTTATACCTATACATAGAAAGAATGTTTGGACTAACAAGTGGATGCAGGATCCTAGAAAGAAATGTTTTCAGGTGAGCTACTATGACCCTAGAGTGTAGTATAGAAAGAGATGAGAATCATCTAAAAGAAAGAGAGGATTAACCCTCTGTTACAGTTGAGAAAACCAGGACATCTTTCTAAGGAATGCCCTGGGAAAATACCTAGTTGTCTTTGTTGCAAATCTATGGACCATGAAGTATTGGATTGTCCTAGAATGATTGCTAAGCTTGAAGAAATGAACATGAGACAAGAAAACCCTAAGGCAGATCCAGGAACTGAGATTATGGAAGAACCCCATAAAGAATCAGAAAAAGTATTGCTACATATGAAAGAAACCTTGAATGATCACTGACATATCTGTTTATCATATATATTCAAAGAAAAGGAATGCCTTGAATAAATAATAGGAGACTTCGACATTGACTGTGTTCTAGATGAGGAAACATAGGTAAATATTATGACAGAGAGAACTTGGGAAGCTATAGGGAGGCCTGCTATGATTCCTTCATTAGGAGGAATATGACTATTCAAAGGAAAGATGATAAACCTATGTGGAAAGCTCACCCATATATCTATGAATGMTAATGGAACTTCAATAGTGGAAGATTTTGAGATTATTAAATTTATTGAGAACAATGCTTCATTTACCATGTTGCTCAAAAAACCTTGKATTGAAAGAGATCAGGCCAAAAGGAAAGAAGAAGAGGAAGTTTTAGAAYWGTAGAAGTAAGAGTTAAAAGAATTCATGACTAGAAGGATCGCACACTTGATTGAAGAACATAAGAACATATCGAAGCTATTTAACACTAGAGACCTAGATGTCGAAATTGCAAGAACACTAGATGACCCACAAAATATTGAAGTACCTGTTCCAGATAAAGAAGAAGGATCACCCTCGAATCTTAGGAAAGAATCTCAACAATGCGAAGTAACTATGCCAAAAATAGATAAGAATCAGAATGGAAAACAAAATACCAAGACAGAGCTCACTGGGAAGAAGACTAGGAAGCTAAGTAAGAAGAGAGCTAAGATAGACAAGTTGTAGAAGGTTCCAGAGGGAACTTCACAGAAGGAAAATTTACAAAATTGGAACTATGTCGGGATAGCAGAACAACGTCACATGGAACTTTGCCCTGGCGAAGCAATATAGCTGTTGGGGTCAATATAACCATTCGACCGACCCACCAAATGGGAATAAAGGCATTTATGGTTCGCCACCAGACCGTTGGACTGCGCCGTAACAGAAATAACATAGTTAATGAAGGCTTCTCCCCCATTGCAAAAGATCTGTTACCAAGTTATCTATTTAACCCGCTGCGCAATTTATCGAGAAAAAATTTGCTAACTATGAATCTGAGCCCACAAACTTGTTGATTGTACATAATGATCATTGCATCATTTCCCTCTATCCTATTGCAGTGTCTAAGTTACTCCTCGAACCCGAATATTTCCAACCCCAAGCGTGTATGTCAGACGAGTTTAGCATTGTGGAGAAAGTTGTTGAAGAAGTTCTGATCGACCTCATGACTGAAAGAGTCATGTTGATGTCTACAAGTTTACAAGCATCATCGATGAGAGGACTACAAGCCTCTTCGTGGACTTCTCGCGGAGTCAGACCATCTTGACTATCAGCAAAAAAGAGAACCAAGCATAAAGACGACCTTGCAAATGAAAAACTAATTCCAACCATATTTCCTGATTACATTATGCCTCTGGCTAGCATGGTGAATCGTGATAGTGTACCATGTTATTTTGAGTACACCATGGTCACTGCGTGCCTCCCAAAGGGGATATGCGCACTTCGAACAGACCAGGATAAGATCGCAACATTGAAGTTCAATGACTTCAACCTTGGAGATCGCAAGGTCTATGGTATGATTGACCCATACAAGTACCTAACTAGAAAAAAGGGAAGAACTCGAAGATCATCCCTCAGTAGTGGACTATGGACCTCGCGCAGTCCACCATGCTGAATGTCATGAAGATCCCACACTTCGGAAGACACTAGGAAGTAAAAGCTTGTGTCAAGCTGTTGTTGTCCTATTACCATGGTGGTTACTTATGGATAGATTGTCGCATTACAGTTGAGACAACACTGATCCACAGGATCACAGGCCTAAGTATGCAAGGACCTGACCCACAGGAATTTTATCTACGAAAATTCAGAGATTGCGCACTAGCACAGAAGATCAAGGACACCTATGGCGATGTTGAGAAGGGAACAAGAGGCTACAAGGTAGGTTCCATCCAGAGTGGAGCAGTGTGCCTTTCATGTCAATTGATCACTGGAAAGTTAGTAAGAAATAACCAACCTACGTAGGTCACCGGATTTGTCGTTGACCTCATAGGGAAGTGCGTAGAAGGCCTACAAATGAACTGGGAGAAGTACCTAGTTAACTAGTTGGAACTAGATTGTCGAGAAGCGCAAGATCAAGGTTATGAGTTTCATTTCAACTGGCTCCTAGTCCTCATTGAATTTTTTGCCTGGGAGATGCTGGAAGGAGAGACCTTCCCCAACATAGAGCCATTTGAACCAGTAGCCATGAATTTTGATACCCTGTGGTATTAAAATGATATGAACAAACAGTGGCAGTAGAATGCTGTGTTTCATACATACTACCTCGAGATAAAGTGAGCCATCAAAGCTGAGCCTTTCATGACGCCAAACACCTTGCAAAGGTTTCGACCTTTGTTGAAGTTTAAGGCATATCGAAACTTCATCTACATTACATCGCGAGCAGATGAACATCAACAACAAATTCAGTCATATTATAAGATTTCAGAAGAAGACCTTGAGGAGACCACTAACGACTGGTCCGCAGTCCTCCTTATTCCAACAGAGCCTACATAAATGTATGATTCTAACAGGTCATAAACTACGCATGATACACCCAGAACCAACAAAATGAAGTAGACTGAAGAGTTCCAAGACCTAAGAAGCTCCTTAGGGAAGACTGCTTCTATATCACCTAAGTGAGGAGGTGATGACAACATAGAAGAGATGAAGGGTAGAGAAGATGAACAAAAGAAAGGCAAAGTAACACCACTGAGAGATGAGACCGACCCCTTGAAGAAGAGGAAGGTTTATCCTCAGAGACCCTCTTCATGGAAGAAATTGAAAGCCACCATGAATAAGATGCAGACTGTCCTCACCTCTGATGATTTTGACTTCATCATCGCAACCCTGAATGATGCTTCACTAGAGATAGCATAAAAACAAGGAGCGAAGTAGGAAGAAATGTATGATAGGATTGAATTCAAGCTCCGAGGGGTACAATAGGCTCTTCAGTCCATCTGCATAGTCTCCATTGCTCCTCTACCATCGGGACAACCAGAGTTGGCAGATGAGCCAACCCAACTCCATCGACTAGCTGAGACAGTCAAAGCTCGCCTTCACTGAGCACAAGAGGAAACAGAACAAGCCACCCAGGCATTGACGCAAGTGCAAGGAGTACTTGTAGAGTAGCGCCGAACTGCAAAATAGGAAAATATTGATCTCCAAGCGAAGTTCGATGAAGAAAAAACACAGATGCAACAAGGGAACAAACAATTTCTTGCATAGCAACTCGAAGTGAAAGAAGCGGTCAACAGAGAACTTCTCTCTATGAGAGTCATCGAAATAAAGGTAGAGGACCAAGTCACGAAGCAAGTAGAGCAGCTCACAGAAGCTATCTAGTGACTACAACAATTCATAGAAGACTTAGAGCTCCACTCAGTTCCCGAGACTCCATAGGATGTAAGGGATCAAAGAGAAGTAACTGCTCAAAGCACAGTTGAGAGAATAAAATCCCTTTCTATGGAATGAAAGAAACTCACTGATCGTAGTGCCAAAACCTATGAGAAACTCACTAAGAATCCAGAACTGAAGGCATTGGAGTCACAACTCCAAGAGGTGAAGTATCAAGCCAAAAAGATACAGGCGCAGCTGAAGCCCTTGTCAGCTGTGGAAAGAATGAAGTGCTCCCAAGAGAAACACACTGCCCAACAATAGATCCACACTATCCATAGAAAAGTTGTGGAAGTAACTCAAAGGCTCCAACCTGTACAAGATAAGGCCTATCAATTGTTCACAGAGGTCGAAGGTCGAGGAGCAGAACTAGAGCAGTTTGTCACTGTAGCTGAACAACGTCTCGAGGGAAATATGAATGAGGTAGTCATCCAAGAGTTCACTGCACAAGAGGTCATGGCACAACAACAAGTTGAAGTAGCTTGAGCCTAGCTCAAGGCTTTTGAATAAAAAATACCCAGATTAGATTGACTTGAGATGAGTCACAGGTGAATGTTGGGGGCCTATTAGCTCTTGACCAAGTTTTGGGAGATCCTTGGTCAAGTTTGACCTATTTTGGAACTTCGACATCCTGTCAAAGGAGGAGCGCAATACGAAGCAGAGATCGTGGGATCTCTACCCCTTTTTGGGAATTGGGATTATGTAACGGGTATGGGATGTCGGCCCATGGGTTTATCCATGTTTAGGCCTATTTTTGTAAAGTATAAATAGATGCTAAGGCAATGTAGTGAGAATAAGAAAAGCAGTTGGATAAGTGCTAGATCTATGTGATTGAAGGATTGTAAGTGCTCTATGCATACTATGTGAAGCTTGCAGAGCTGAGTGCAAGTGACTATAGAAGGCTTAGTGCTGCATCCTAGCTCGAGGAGGGAGGATATAGTGAGCTACGCAGATCTCCTGTCCTATGCAGAGGAGTAAGGGTTTTGAGGATCTGTGCATGTAACCTATTGAAAAGTCTAATAAAGAACAAGAGTTGGTGGACTTAGCCCCAGGGTGGGGGTGAACCACATAAATACTGTGTTATTCTTCTTTGTGCCATGTGTTGATGTGTTTATGCCTTTACCTTCTAAGTGATTTGATATAGATAGATAGATCTGTTTATGATTTGTGCTAATGATGTATATGGATGTAGATCTGACCTATGCGAATGTGCTTAGTTCTTGAATCTACTATATTTAATCTACCTCTTTATGATAAGTGATTAGATACACCATATCTGGATGAATGATGTGATGCTCTGTTTTATCTGTGGAGTAAATAATAGTTAAATATTGATGAAATCTCAATGCTAAGTTCTCTTTTAAGTATTATAATCACAGATCTGTGTCCCAGCTAAGGTTGTAGATACCTAAGTCCTGCAACCACCCCTACCTCTACCTCAGGTGAGACTTCATCTTCTTCGCATGTGTTGAAAAAAGGGCCGATAGTTAGGATTTTGTTGGTGCACTGTTGTAGCGTTGAACCCTGGGTTTTCCCTTGTGCCAACAATTATCATCTCCCATGAGTATGGGAGGACCCATGAATGCATAAACAGATAATAAAACATTCTCTTTTTCTTCCATATGGTGGGATGCACCCAAATATAAGCTCCATGTATAAGGTGAATATTTAATGGAAATCAATGCATGATATTTACCTCGTTTGTATTAATATTACAACTTCTTCTTGGAAGATTAGGGAATTTTATCCCCAAGGTTTTTCTTCTGAAGAATCTGTGCCATCATATCAATCTATTTCTTCATTCATGCAGATGTAGGATGATAACTGTGGTTTGAAGTAACCGAATTTGTTCTTCCCATTCTTTCCTTTTCCACCTTTGGAGTCTGAGGAAGCATCAAACGGTTTGGAGTATCGTTCCTTCTTTGGATCTGCATGTGCCTTTCCCTTTCCTTTTTTCTTGGTCTTCAGATTGCATGCATTGTGTCTCTCATGCACAACAAGTGCATGCACATTGGATCCCTTGATTATCCCCATGTTGATGAGCTTGTATTGATCATGCATGAGGGATTCAATAAACTTATCTAATTTCCAATTTTTATAGGTTTATCCTAAAGTGAATCTATTTGTATGGAAAGATGAGATGAAAATAGCATAAGAAGGACCATGTTTTTCCATAATAGAAAGGATAAACTAGGTTTCTTGAGTTGATTTGTCAACACCACATCCCTTTATATGAAGGAGAAGGGACTTGAACTTTGTAAAGAATTCCTAGATGTTATAAAAATTCCTTGGATCTAAGGAATTTAGCTCGACTTCGAGCATATGGCCTCTCATTTTGTCCTGTTTTCCAAAGATATCCCCCAACTTTGTCCAAATCTCATCTAGTATGCTACAATATTCAATGTGAAACAAAAGATCGGGGGACATAGACACACGGAGAAGGCTATAGGTCTCATCCATGTGGTTTATATACATTTTCTTCTCGATATCAAAAGTTGGCTCAATCTCTGTTGCCAGAGTAATCCGATAGTATTGTTGTTGCCAGATTAATCCGATAAAATTTCCAGCTTCCACTCAAAGTAGTTATGAGGCATGAGAAGTATTGTTGATGAGTAATTCATATTTTTTGGCTGCATATTCCTCCTATACCTTCAAATAAAAATTCTTGTGTTCTTTCTCCTGACAATCAAGGCTCTGATACCATGTGAAGTTTTCACAACAAACCTAGCTAGTAGAAAATGAACACACAAAGATTGCGAGAGAGAAGAGAAGAGAGTAGAATGAAAGAATTGTATTAACTATTGAGTAAAATGGTAAAATACACATGATACACTCTACATGGCTAAGTGAAGTTTCCATAATAGTGATATAGAGAGATATAGACACTCATTGAAAGAAACCGAAGCAATCTTCCACCTAGTCCTAGCTAACCGGTCCATGCAATCATATGTTAATTGAGTCACACATGTTGAATTCAAAGAAACACATGCAATCATAATATATGTTCTGTCTTTGACACATGCATGAGATATGCACACTCTTGGTGAGGAAACTAAGGTGAACATGCAACTGCTGGTGATAAAATTGAGGTTTCCATGCATGAGTGACTTCCACTAGTCTAATTGAGGTGTAACTAACTCTGAACTGAAGAGGGAGGGATAATTTACAGGGGAATATTATGAAGGGAGAATATTCTGATCTATGGAAGTGGCCTTAGAATTAGACTATAAACATGTTGACCAAAATTTGGTTATCTATATTTTCCCGCTCTTGGATTCATAAAATCCTAGATATCAAAACAAGACATTTTTGAACTTTTATAATTTCATTCTGTAGCCCTTAGTCACAGCTTCGCCATGCATTTTTCGGATCAGAAATCCTTTTCCGTATGCCTAAGTTATTCAAGATCTGGTCCACATATTTGATTTTTAACAA
>JASDQU010228273.1:4500-17275 GCA_032191745.1 Picea mariana | reverse complement strand
TAACCCACAACACCGCAAAACATTAGCTAGTTTCAATTTCTTAGATTAGATTAGCTTAGATTTCCTTTTTCTGCAAAGTAGTTTCTAATTGTTAGATTAGTTTCAATTTCAGTACTTACTTTTCTGCATTTTCAATTTGGCAAAATAAACCAATCCCCTCAGCTCCCCGGTGTATGCTCTGAACTCTTGCAAGCCTAGCTCAATCTGGGGAACTCATCAAAACCGGGGCTGGTCAGTGTGGAGTAGTTTAATTAGAGAAACCTTTTAAGTTGCTATTGTTTTAATTGGAAACCACATAGAGATCGTGTGTGAAGTCAAACGGGAACTTTGAGATCTAGGTTCTCCCCGTGTTGAACATCCGACATCTCTATTGAACTTGTTGGTGATGTCATTTGGGCTTCGGCAAGTGGGATAACCTCTTAGAGGCCACATCTAGAATAGTTTTACTTTTTAGTAACACTTAGCACACAATTGCACATAAGGTGGCTTGCAAAGCACAAGAGTCACTTTCACGATAACATTAAACAACTTTTAATAAATCTACAGCATCACTTGCAATCTCCATTTCATTTGCATTTTCAGCAGAAATTTGGTTATCTTGCAATAATTCACTTGCCACTGGTCTATAATTTCCATATATTGCTTATCAATTTCAATTTTAAAACACTTGTATCTATTTTCAAATTATATTTTTCATGCAAGTACTTTATATGTTTTGAATGTCTCTATTATAAACAATTTTATTCAATGTCATATATGCTGCTAGTGTACATCTTGTACCTTGTTGTTATTTCATAATAAACTCCTAGATTTCATTTTGAGCTTAGATTTAGTTTTAAGCCTTAGATTTTTCTTTAGGGACTACCCCCCTTGGCTTCGCTAGGAGTTGGCCTAGAAGGAGGAGTCGAGGATCAGGTGACAGCACCTTGACTCGAGACTTGCCCCCAAGGACACACCCAGTGGATTGAAAGTTTTTCCACATTAACCCAAGGTGTGTATAAAGGCGGCAACAGACCCTATAATATTATCCTAGTTTCTATCAACTTAAGTGCAAGACATATTTAGCAGATTCCCCAACGCACATATATAGCAGATCAGGCAACCAATGGGTTCAGCAAACCTGATATTACTGCCCCAAGTATTACAACAGATAAAACCAATAAAACCACAGTCACGACAACGTTCCTTGTATCTTTCAACAAACTGCTTCAATGCTGATGTAAACTAAAATCAGTCTGGATCAATCTTAACCCCAGATCTATCAAGCTCTGAGAGATATCCCATCCTTTGAGGTGCATATCCTTTTGACAGTGCAAAAAATTGTGGAAAGGTTTGCACCATGAGGGATTTGGTCCATCTCTGCGCTTGATAGATCTGGGGTTAAGACAGATCTAGACTGTAGTATTAAAGTATGTTAGATTTTTTTAAAGTTAATGTGAAAAACCAACGTGACGTCAGCGTTACACTCACTCACTCATGACAATCTCCCCCATACTGGGCTGTAGAATGTGCCTCTTGGCACGACCAAACACCATATTGCACATACACTCAACATGACTAAGCAAACAAATAGGAGACTAGGCCCTAATCTATCATAGTGAATTGTCTTGTTTAAACAGTCTAATGATGATAACTGATATTTTACTATCAATAGCCCAACTTAACAATCATAACTCGGTTATTAATAAGGAAAACTACTAATCTACTTGAAAGCAGACTCATCCAAGTCGAGCCCATGATCAAAAGAGACTATACTCACCCCATCAGATGCAGAAATAATTGAATGCAGATTTGGTATTGAGTCTGCACTCTCAATCTTCACAGTCACTTGTATGTCCGAATTACAACCTGACAAATATTTACAAGTAGTTACTTGTGTATCAGTATTTTGCTTTGATTACCGGAATCTAATAAAGTTTTCAAACCTCACACCACATAAATAGTGCCACATGCTTTATTCAGCCCTGGGACCAGCTACAAAGAATACTTTCACATTAAAAGTGTAAGGGCTTGCTTCAGAATTTTACTTTTAAGGTAATCCTTCAATTCATGAACAACTTTAGCATCTTTAACAAATGAAACAGCATAAAAGTCTACTTCATTTTCCACTCCGAATTTGATGTCCTCCCAATCTTTGTCTGCAATAAATGAAAGAGAACAAGAATCAGACCTCACAATAGTAAGTTATCTTATATCATGAGTCGAATATTACAACCCAGCAAGTGAATTAGCTAAAACATCTATACATTTTTAAGAATGACAAACATGATATATACTTGTGATCAAGGAAATTTTCCACCAATCCATAAGAATTGATAAGGAGCTGAATTTGAGGGGAGAAACAAGCTGATAATTGCTATGAAAGCAGAAGTACAATATGAATGCCATTGGCACAATAGAATTTTAGTCATGAGTACCTTAAGTATCATTGAAATCATGAGTTCTTTAGAGTTAAATATATGGTCTTAGCAATAACCTGTTATGGAAGGCAGGGTAGCACTTTTCCCACGCACATTTAAGTGGCGTCGTGATTTAAGCTCTCCCCCGTCAATGACCTCACAAATTACTGAATCTGATGTTTTTGACTTCACCGTCAATGACATCATTCCTCCTATAAAACCATGACAACAAAAATGTAACCACATTAAACAATGAGAAGAAAGCCAACAGAATATCAGTAACAGAACTGGCAGATACTAAAAGCCATATCAAAAACTGTAGTCTTTAATGAGTCCTTAAATATGTTAACATGGAGTATTCCGTAGTACATAACTTCTTGGATGCAAAATGAACGCTTCCCCGAGACAAAACATGGGGAGTTCTGTAGGTAGAAGGGTAGTCAAATATAAGTGAAATTCTTAAATTTTCTGACAAATGATTTTTCCTTCAAAATCTCACAAGATGTGCAATCACTTTAGGATACTGAATGGTTTGTCCAGAAAGAAACTTTAGCACGAGTCTTGTCCAGAGTTCTTGGAACAACCCTTACGACATCAAAATTCAAAAATAAGTCCAAGAACTTATCACCTATTTATGGCAACTACAGAGTAAAATCGTAAAGAACTGATGGGGAATGGACAAAGGAAAACACTGCAAAAGCATTTCATTGATTTTGAATGAAAGCCTCTCCAGGCCATGAGAAAGGTAAGAAAAACTTCAAAGTGTAGTTGTTAATTGAAAGTTTTAGCTTGGATCCAACATACCATCTTTCAAAAGTTACCAACTAGGTCCAACTCCATAGCTTATAGCTATAAAGAGAAGAAAGAATACAGATCTTGAGAACTTTCACTCAAGTCACACCTGACAGTGATGTAGATCTTGGAAGTTTTTGCTCTGGTGGCAGCGAAAAATACAGTGCTGAGTCAAGCACCCCTTGATCATTTCAAAGCAAGTAAAAACAGAGGGAAATTTTGGAAGGGAAATAGGGCTACAACAGTGCAGAAAGAATGCCTAATGTAGATACTAAAAACATCACTGTGTCATCTGCCTTGCTAAATATAACTTGTTTATTTTGATATAAAAAGACAATTATTAGACAAATTAAAGATACATTTTATTCTAGCACACAATCACCAGCACAGCAACACCTCATACCTAATTTCTATACAGATGTTCTTGATACCTTAGCTTTGACTGCTGGAAAGGACACTGATAGAGCAAAGGAGAATGCAGATCAGGACACAACCTAGAGACACTGCCATCAACTCTACCAATAGCATCCCATCTATAGTCATCCCTGATCGATGACCGACTTCTGTAACAGGGTGGAGCTAATCTCAGGGGATGGGTAGACCAAGTACTACCAAAAGGCTTGGTCATTTATAACCATGATACTTTATATGTATCATCACCCCTTGGTCAAATCAGCATGACCGATCTGGGAGAATGTCTTCCCGATGCTGAAAGATCAACACTTATTGTGGTCATTGTTGGACATCAATAAAATTATGTAATCTTATCTCTAGTACCAAAACTATTATCTTGTTCATCTAAATCAGAAGCCATTATTTACTATCTAGTTTGACTTAAATTGGCATTTTTATACACCTTTCCGAATTATGTTTTTGTTTGTCTTCCGCTTCAACAACTGCACTGATAACATGAATAAATAGTCCAAAGAATTATTATAGCTAAGCTCCCTGCTATATAAAGGCTTCAGTGTTCCTTATCAAAAGACGATATAAATTTTTTCAGAAGAATTTGTACTGCTATTTGTATTCAATGCAATAAAGAAAATAAAATAAAATAAAATGCAATACATCACTTTGCCTTCCACAATACGTGGAATAATGTTATTAACTAACAGTCAAACACAAAAAAGGGAAAATCAAGCCGGAGGAGAATATACCATCAACCAGAAGTGTGTCCCCCTTTTCGACATCATTCACAAAACCATCATAATTCACGCTCACACATTTTTCTGACCCCACTCCTCTTTTAATTGTGAAAATGAACTCTTGGCCCTTTCCAAGCATGATAGGTTGCGGTAAATCTCCACTCCTAACTTCAGGACCCTGGAATGTAATAAKCTGAAGTCCATTACTTGAATACAAAAGAATAACTTAAAGRAACAAAATTTATATGACAAATTCAACCAAATCCATSGAAAGCACAGAATATGGGAATAGAACTGCCAAATGTATGCACTATTATCAAGGACACAGAAAGRTACCAAAATAAAAGAAATACTTATCAAGTTTGTATTTTTTTCAAATMTGWCAATATMTTGACASAAGCTACATGTGCCAAGACAGTAWGCTGACAAACACTAAAGTTGCTAAAGGAAAGACAAAACTAGTAATTGCTGTGAGTTCTWACTCCATAAAATTAAAGACATCAAYAATTGCAACACATAAGCTACAAATCAATTATCAAACMCAATTTACAAGTGTGGATTAAAAWTGGCACCATCCTYTGTCTTCACATTAYATAAGACAAAMAAGGGGGGCAYGATAMATATGTGCAGATAATGTTAACTTTTTAAGCACCAACCTGTCTTGGCCTTCACCTCTGCTACCRACACTTGTCTATTCCAAATGCAACAAATAAGTTTTTACCAACATACTCAGCCATGTCACTTTCAAAGTAAAATATTACCTTGGTATCCAACATAATGGCAATGACATTGTCTGCTGATTGAGCGTTATATTCTTTCACAAGATCGATAACTTTCTTGTGAGATGCATGGTCTCCATGAGACATATTCAGACGAGCAACATTCATCCCTTCCTCGGCAAGCTTATGTATCATTTCAGGAGTGCTCGTAGAAGGACCAATTGTGCACACAATTTTGGTCTTTCGCTGTACACTTGTTTTTGTCCATATGCCAGCTGACTTTTCTTCAGCCTGTAGACCTTCCTCGCGTATAAAGCTGTCTTTCCACTGCACAGAGATGAAATTCCAGCAATAAGCCGGCTTGTGTATATGTATGTGTGTATAACAAGAAGTAGAATAAACTCATGGAAATGAACTGCTAAACATTTTCCTTCTGATATGATCAAGAAAGAATTCACCGGAAAAGAGTCAGTAATAAGCTACGAACACAATGTTTTTTCAAAATGGAAGGGAAATATGAGCATATGGTTCCAGTAAAAAATGAACATCATCAAACAGAAGAACTTCAGCATTTGAAAGCCTAGCAAAACATTTCTCATATGTTTGATCCATTTGTTGAAGATAATTGCAAATGCTAATATCACTCATCTCCTAGTATTATGGACTCTTTGTCAGACATGCCTGACATACAATGAGGGAATGCAATGAAAAAAATAAGAACAGATCCAGTTTTATCAGAAGAAGCAGAAATAATAGTACAGATTTAAACTATTTTTCCGAGTTAAAAAAATAAAGCAACAAAGAAAAACAGAGCCAATAGATTCTCTAAAACAATATAATGAGTTGTGATATCTCCAATCACCAAATGCAGCAAAAAAGGGAGAAAACGGAAAAAATGCATATAATGTCAGGATCTTGGTAAAAGGGTTGTTAAAAGAGAAGTTTAAACCAGAAAAATTAAGATAGGTATTGCCATTTCTGCTTACAAGTTCTCTATAAAGACAAAATATAACCAGTATTCCAACTCCAAATAGTTCTAGCACATAGAGCAAAGGTAAAGAGAATATAACTGAGATGTACAAACAGTTTTGTTCAAATGATATAACTGTTTCCATTTAAGAGTCAAGATACTTTCAATCAGGATGTACAGAAATTGAAAGTCCTTAGGCAATTGCTCAACACAAAACTGAAAAGTGTGCCTCATATTTTTGACTCCTCTGTTTGAAACTACCAAATGAAAAACATTCCTTTCAATAAGATTTCAACAATATTTGTTTATTACACATGGAAGGTAGAAATTCCATTAAACTCGTACTGGCAGGGCAAGATAGATTTCATGCAACTGGTGACAAAATCTTACCAAAGATTTAATTAAGATCGTGACATATTCTAAAATGCAATCATAGCATATAGATCCAAAAGGAAAAGCTTCATTTTAATGATTTCATGGGATGCCTATAAGGCTTGTGAACCCAAGATATTAATTTATTCAAATATCTCCGTGATTTTTTACAGGATCACCAATGGCATTACTCTGAATAATTTGGGCACGTTCCTTGTAAAAATTTGGGCCTTTGAAGGTATGCACTATAATGTTCATCCTAGTAAATTAAGAGAGTAAAACTGTTGTGAGAAGAGAGATAAAATCATGAATCAGTTGATTTCATACTTGTATAGGATCCAAAAAGGTACAAAAGTTTATTTAAAACAACCGAAGCAGCAATGTTGTTAGACTCCACTGGCCTGTGACTCTGGAAGACTCGGCAGACTCTTTTCAGACTCTTTCAAGACTCAGCAACCAGAAAACAAATACCCAAAATATGGTCCGGAGAGTTTCAGAGGAGTCCGGAGAGTTTCAGAGGAGTCTGGCTAGTTTCAGAGGAGTCTGGGGAGTAGGGAGTATGACAGAAGAGTCTGTAGGAGTTACTCTTTTCAGCGGTGACTCGGCGAGACTCAGGAATACGAAAAGAGTCTGACAACACTGCAAAGCAGAGATTTTTTTTTAAATCTAAAATTATGGCAAATACTAAATGAATCATGAAATGAAAAGGATATGATGCCAAAATCTTTATAAATTCTTTATATGGTGTAAGCATGAAAAACGGAAAAAGTTACAGATTTCCTAAAAGAATTTAGAATCTTTTGTGCCAATGTTAAGGTTGATTCACAGTTACTGAAATGTGAGAACCTAGTGATTGTACAAAGTAGATTTTATTAGCTTTGACAGATGTTTGATTCTGGAAATTTTCTAAAGTTTTTAGAATCTTTTGTGACAATGTTAAGGTTGATTCACAGTTACTGAAATGTGAGAACCTAGTGATTGTACAAAGTAGATTTTATTAGCTTTGACATATGTTTGATTCTGGAAATGTTGCATGTTCAGCAATGTTAGAAATGTCCTCCAATGGTTCAGTAAACTCTATCCCTTTTGTTACATCACTGGATTTTTGTGAGACGTGAATAGCTTAGATTGTCCATTAAAACAATGCAATAAATGTGGATCATCATAGACACATCATACATCTCTCAAATGGGAATACCGGGTTAAAATCAATCATTTTCCATTGTACTGCGCTCAAGCAGGAGTTTATAATGCACTTCCTGTTGATATTATGGTAGCAGCAGGAGGTATTAACCTCCACGTATAACCTTTGACAAGACTAGAATATTCCGGGAAGCAAGAGAAACCCTAAAACGTTGGATAATAACCCTAGAAGACAAGTCGGCTCAAGAGAACAATTAATATTGAGTTATTAGCCTCCAGAAAGAGAAGTCGGCCCAGTCAAGTGAGATAGAGCAGTATAAATAGAGGGCGCTAGAGCTCATTTGACACTCACTCACTCACTCACAACTGCATAAGACTAGTGGTGAGCAAGTTTGGAGAGGGAGTGCAGCTGCAACTGCTGCAACTGGGCTTTTGGCTTTTGGTTGGACTTGGTCTCTTGGTTATCGTTTGGACTTTCTGCTTGGTTTCTGGTTATTCTTGCTTGGTGCGCTACCCTTGGAGAAAGGTGAGCTAGCCTTGGTTGGCTATTGGTCTGCTACCGGAATTATTCTCTCTGTCAAGGTTAAGGTGCTCGGGGATGGCCTTTGTGCCTATGGTTGGGTGACAATATTGCTATATTGTCTATGGAAAAACGAGCACATCTCTTTCATTCTAACACCTCCAGTTATAGACAGTTGAGTTCATGCACCCTATCCCTGCCATTGCTGTGGATCTCCATACTCTCCAGCATATCATTTGGGATATAATCCAGAAGACACATTAATTATTTTAATATAATCTGGAAAATATTGGACTGTGGTCAGATTTGGCAAGGCCCATCTGCAACATTCATGTCGATTATTCTGGGAGAGAAGGAATGTAAGCAATGGTGACAAATCATACATGCAACCTCAGAAAGCAACTCTGAGACAGTATATGAATTGCAATTGAAGTGGGCATGCGTAGTAGATGTCAAACTGCAAACCACAAAAAAGCATGCAAGTTGTTTGACAAAATACATGAGTGGAAGTGGGACGTGAACCATAAGGGATTCATAGAAAGATCCTTTCAGATGTTTCTGTTGTCAAATGCCATTGCCAGTCAAGATGGTCTTGATCTTGTTATAAATAAATTAGTGAAATGTCACTCTCTAGTTCATTTCAATAATATAGAAACAACCCTTATTCAAATTCAATAAATCCCCGAGAAAGGTATCTAGGAACCCTTGTTCATCACTTGTTCAAAATACTTCTATGCTGAAGAGAATCTAGAAAAGTTGGCAAGAGGTTTCCACTTTCCAATGAATCTGTAAGAGATCTAGTGGTTAATGGTTCTTATACGGGGCCTTAGCATTGGTAATGACAGCAGATGGTGCTTTGCTACTAGCAAAGTTTTATTGGGTATGTTGGAAAAGTATGGGGGGAAGCAGTTCAGAATTAAGGGGATCAATCAGTGGAAGAACTACTGGGATGCCCACAAACAAGACTGTCTAGAGTGGAAAGATCTATCCAGGAGAAAAAGGCTTTTAGGGAGTGAAAACTGTTTTTCTGAATATTTGCAAAGCCTTTCCTTAAGAAGAGAAGACAACGATCAGACTTGTTGCCCTTCACTCTCAGAATTGGAGGGATTGGAGCTGGAATTATGCAGCACCTATCTCAATATACAAGACAAGAAACTTCTACAAGAAGATAATCCCTAAACCTTTTACTGAAATTAAGCTTAATAGAATGAGGAAATTCAACGATGATGAACATAAATGGCACAAAAGAGTGCAAGCTATTTGAGATATGAGGGTTTCCTTTAAAATGAGCTCCTTATTTGGCCAGCGTTTTAAAAAATTTTGAATTGTAGCATGTTTTGCAAATTTTGGCTAGTTTTTGGACAATATGTAAGGCAATATACTTGCCATAGTAGATGGTCAGTTTGTGTAGAGGTAGTTTTGATTTCAGATTTGTATTTTCAGTGGCTGGTGGAGGCCTTCCCCTCTATTTTTGTATTAAAAAGCTGTACAGTTCGGCCACGGCCATCTTTCTAATGCAAATCTACCCATTATTGTTAAAAAAAAAGAGTTCCTTATTTGGTTCATTCTGTACATGGACAACAAAAGGAAGGCACAGAATACAGGATTAGCAGATGGTAAGTTGTAGCTACTGTCGATCCAAAAGATGTTAGCTGAATGTTTGCAGGTGCATGTTTGTTAAGGAGATCTAGAATTAGATACAAGGCTTTTTATAGATATGTTTCCACTAAAAGTTACAACTCTATTGGCGGGCTGTCCTGTTGATGTTTGGACAACATCGGGAATACATTCTTCCAGATATATATATATAAAATATATGACATAATATTTATAATACAACGTATAAATATACTTAGTAAATAAATAGTTACTTATTATCCAAGTGACACATCCTTTCATGGATGGTCACCATATGTTCTATATATATGAAACTCTCATCATTGTAATAACATCAATTTAATATAAGCATTTTCTATTGTACTCGTGTCTCTGTGCATGGTTATTCTTCTTGTGATCTTGGTTATTACTGTTGCTATTGTTCATGGTTTATGCTTCAGTTCAAGTAAATTTATAAAGTAACTGAATGTAATTGAACAACATTAAAATCCAACATGTCCTTCTCAGGGATCAGTAGTGTTGTCCTGCCTCTGTATTAGGTAATCAGGATGCTCACTCTCCACTCCTTATGATAAAGGCATGTTCAGGAATGCTTGAAGATTTTCTTAAAAGAATAGAATAGAATAGGATTTTATTAGTGTCAATGAARCCAAGTAAAGTAGTCTTTTATTAGAGTCCATGAAACCAAGTGAAATAGTCTATGGGATGAAGATTGCATCATCGTACTGCTTAACTTSTGAAAAGTAAATGTCTAGCTGTGAGTAAAGTAAAGAAGGAAACTAGAGTCCAAACAAAAACAGAAAACAAATCATTTCAAATTTGTATGGGGTGAAATCACAGTAGCAAGATTCAGTTGTATTGGCCTTTTCTGTACAGAAATTTGGCTTCCCTGTGAAATGTGACAAATTTTTCACACAGTATGGATATGGTATACGACTGACTCGTAAACCCAAAAACCTTCAATAAATTTAAAAACAAAACCCTTGAACAATTTATAAATATAAACAAAATCACCCACTCTCCACTCCCTATGATAAAGGCATGTTCCAGAATGCTTGAAGATTTTCATAAGAATAGAATAGAGTAGGTTTTTATTAGCGTCAATAAAACCAAGTATAGTCTTTTATTAGAGTCCATGAAACCAAGTGAAGTAGTCTATGGGATGAAAATTGCATCATCGTACTGCTTAACTCTTGAAAAGTAAATGTCTAGCTGTAAGTAAAGTAAAGCAGAAAACTAGAGTCCAAACAAAAACAGAAAACAAATCATTTCAAATTTGTATGGGGTGAAATCACAGTAGCAAGATTAAGTTGTATTGGCCTTTGCTGTACAGAAATTTGGCTTCCCTAAGAAATGTGACAAATTTTTCGTGCAGTATGGATATGGTACACGACCGACTCGTAAACCCAAAAATCTCCAATAAATTTAAAAACAGAACCCTTGAACAATTTATAAATATAAACAAAATCACCAAATTTCAAGGAATATATGATTTTCTAAAATGAAACATTAACAAATAACTTAACCATTTTATAAGTAATACACTGAGATTGTGCGTTTCCAATTAAAGTGACTTTTCCTCTGCTTTATGAGGTCCTAAAATCTATCTGGAGGGGCTCTGTTTGTGGGCTGCATGTAGATGACTTTGTGGGCGGCATTTTTGTCAATCCACGGTTGCAATTATGAGCTGTCTTTTTAGGCAGCATTTCACCTCTAGAAGAAATTTTTTGAGGTGCTTCAATTTCTACCTTCTAAGTCTGGAGTATGAACCAATGTTAATTTATTTTCATGATCCATGCCATCGAAGGCTTTTTAATATATAATTGCAATTTTATTTCGTTGTATTTCTATGTTACAGTACTTATTACTCGGTATACTTCCGTATTGAAGTTGTACTGTTTTTTTGTTACATATTTTTGTTGTCATATCGAATCATATTCATATTCGTATTCGAATCTTGCTATTATGGGTGAAATACATAAATTTAACCCATTACGAAAGGGTAACTACAGTGATCAAACTCATCGGATTGCATTAAGAAAAAAATTGTGAAATTTTTTATGGAGGAGCTGGATTCATGAACTTGCCTTGCTTATGCAAGTAGGTAGGGGGGAGGCTATGACGGTGTAGTGATGGTTTAAGTGGCAAGTGCATTCCTCTTTTTAATAAAGTAAATCACAGATGTTTCCAAAGAAGAAGAAGAAGAAATTTTAATGTCCACGAGGCTAACAATAGCCTATGGGACAGACCGCCTCATACACTGATTTCTGCATTTCAGTCATTTTCCTGTTCAGCTTGATGATGAGCTCTCCCACTTTCTCCATTATCCCCTCGCTGAATAAACTATTCCAAGAGTTAGCTGTTAAAATACTTACATAACTGTCCCTGCTGTCTTTGAAAGCTTCACACTCTAAAATGGAATGTTTTTATGTTTCCACTTTTCCGAAGTTGTAGAACATACACACCCTTTCTTCCCAAGCTTCCTTTGGTCTTTTCTAACTCCCGGTTTCACAATAGAGTTGATGGGAATTGGTTCTTAATTGAGCAATAAGCATTTTGGCTCTCCAAGGTATATTGGCCCCTATGTACGCTTTTTGATGGTGGTTGTAAGTGGGGTTAAACTCTTCAATGTAATACTTTTTCTTTCTCCCTAGCCCTTTATCCCAGGATCGCTTGTGGAACCTATCAATAACAAAAGTCTTTATCTCTTTACTGTTTGTAGGGCACCTGTTCAAGTAAATATCCCATTTACTAAGCCATTTAATATTTTGCCACATCCACGTCTTCTTTCTTTTGCACAATATGTCATTGAAGACGACCTTAGGCCACCGAACGTCTTCCATTTGCTCAATTTTTTTTAGATATCTTATGAGATGCACCATAGCAATTGCTTCAATAGGAGCAGCCCCCATTTCACTCAGCATGATATCATAAGGAACTGAGCTTTTAATTTTAAACTTGTTTGTAATCAAGCGTTTTTTAATCTTCTCAATTTGCTTCCATTGTAAGTCAGATGTACTATTGGCCCACACTTCACAACCATAGAGAACCACCGGGATCACTAAAAGTTCAAAAAGAGTTTGCATAGTCTTCCAATC
>JASDQU010228272.1:3424-17255 GCA_032191745.1 Picea mariana | reverse complement strand
AATGAAAAATAATATAAAAATGGTGGCGTATGCAGAAAGGGATAGCCATGGATCTCGAGGAGATAAAACATTAACTCATGACGAAGGACGGAGGATGCAGGGTGGTTGGAGGAGTAACTGTTGGAGGACTGTATTGGTTGAGCCGGTTGTATTGGCTGAGACTGTTATGTTGCCGTGAGCAGAGAGCCTCTGGACGGTTGTGTTTTGCTGTGAGCAGCGAGTTTCTAAACACTATTGTATTTTGTGGAGTTTTGGACTTACTGGGGGCACAAAGTTTTGAGGTTGTGGCTTTTGATCAGGGGAGGCACTAAGTTGCTGGAGGTTTTGGGCACAGAGGGCCAGGATATCCGTAGATATCCTGGAGCTAGGTAGTTTTCCTAGTTGGCAGGGAGGACAGTAGTTTTGGGCAGCTATTTTCCTGTTTGTGGCAGGATTGATCTGTGTAGCAGAGAGCAGAAAGGCAGCAACAAGGCACAGTGGCAACAACAATTAGCATCAGAACCAGGTACTTTGTTAAGTTATGTATTTATTTCTTTTTGTCATGAATTCAGTATTTATTGATAAATCTAAGTTACTGAAGTTGCTGTTATGAGAATCACTATTATGCTAAGAAGTTACTGTTTCAGATTACTTTCATAAAATATTTAGGAAACTTAAATTATGTTTAGAATTATGTGGGCATTACAATTTCGATTGCACATGGAAGACACAAAGGGATCAACCATATGATCATAGGTGTTTTTCCTTCTTCTTATCTCAGTTAGTTACATAGTGTAACCAACTAATTTTGGAAATTTGGGCTTGGTGTAATAGTCAGAATGGTTGGGAGGTAGGTTTTTCACTCTACCCACCTAGGTTAAATTCTTGACAAGATCGTTTGGCATGTTGTGATGAGGCTAGAAGGGTAGATGTCCCCTGCAAGTGGGACCCCCCTTATGGGTGTGTCTCCAAACATCTTTTCCCTTGCCAAATCACAAGTTATTTGCTAGTACAAGCTTGCAAACTATTGGTACTGGCCTATGTTAGGATATTTAGACACTTAGGAGTTACGTAAGATCAACTTGGTCTAATGTGTCATTGGGTTAAAGTGTGTTTCTTTAGTATGCATTTGTAATCTAACGGTCATGATATGTTCCAGACATAGAGTGACCTGACGGCTCATATTCTCCTCATTCTTAACAACTACATTAATCTATGGCTTGACACATGATTGGTCCATGATCTCTATTTAACAAGCATGGAGGTCATTTTCCAATGACCAATTGTGAGAAACTCTCTTGAAATATTTTTATTTTGAATTGATAAATTGCCTCAAGTGGCCACATTGGTTGGGGTCGTGGATGTTTCACCATTAAGGTTTTACCACATAAAAACATCGGTGTATTGATCTTTGATCTGGTTGTGTGAACGATTACTGAAGGTGTTCATCCTTTGTTGGAATATGGTGTGTTTTCAAACATGGTATCAGAGCATGTTTGAAGACCTTCTCCCATTGTAGATCGAGATCTTAAAGTTTTTTTACTGCATATATGGTTTCTTCTATTTCCATGCATTTTTGGGCTGATAGGATTATTCCATTGCATTCAGAGTGATTCTTTCACTTAGAAATGATTTTTGTTTCACTCGAAAAGGTTTATGTTTTCCCAAGATACGGCCATTTCAGTCAAATCCAGAGGTACAAATCCTTAATACACTCTTTAAAAAAAATTATAGAGATAATATTTCGGTTTTTTGTTTTTGTTTTCAGGTTGCTACTCTCTACAATCTGTGTAGGCTCCTTGCATTGTTCTCTGTGTGATCTCAACAAATCATAAATAGAGAGGAAGATGTTTTCTTGTGTGCATATGCTCTTTGTCGTGCGCTTTGTGCGCTCTCGGCAATCATAAACAGAGAGAAGACTTGCATTTCTAGGTAAACTAACCAAGATCTAACCTCTTTTTTTTGTTGAGAAGCAAATTTTTTTTGTTTGTGAACTCATGAAAAGATGTTTTTTTCAACATGCACTTTGAGGCGGAGCTCCAACAATAACACCCCCCATCCTCCTTAAGATTATAATGTGTTTTGCAATAGCTCACTTGGGTGAAATTTTCTTTATTTCATAAGAGGTCTTGAGTTCGGGTCTTTTTTTTGTTACTTTTTGAAAAAGTTCATTCATTTATTGTATAATGAATTTCACTTAAATTATAAAAGTGAATCATTGTAAATTAGCTTTAATATTTCTTTTTTAGTTACTTTTTGCATGCAACTTTAATTTACAAATTAACTTCATTATAAAAGTGATTCTCACTTATTCTATAAAAGTGAGTCACTTCATAAGTAAGTTATTTGTAAAAGTGAGCTTATAAGCAAAGTTTTATAAGGAAGAGCAACACCACGTGGACCACTTCTACTTGACATGTGGCTATTTGGTTACCATTTATGTATTTTTTCAAAAGGGCATAACTTTCACATCCGAAGTCCATTTTAAATGCCATTTTTTTAAACACCCCGTGAAATCCATTAGAAAGCAACTAAAAAGATACTTTGGTATGTTCGGGGTACAATTCATTTTGGGATACATTATAAATCAAGGGGGACTTTTTGGTTGGTTGGTTTCACTAATTCAGATTGGGTTTGTGCCCCTAATGTTCGAAAGTCTATTGCAGGTTATGTTATCAACCTTGGTTCTGAACCTATCACTTGGGCCTGTAAGAAATAACATGTTATTGATCTTTCTTCATTAGAAGAAACGGTTAATGCAAGTCAAGAAGCCTAGTGGCTTCGACATATCCTATCATAGTTTGGATTCTAGTAGCAACATCCAACCACCCTCTGGTGTGACAATTAGAGTGCCATCAAGCTCGCTAAAGATCCAATTCAACATTACCACAACAAACACATTGAGGTACACATGCACTTCATCATAAAGCTCATTCATGGTTGAGTTGTTGAAGTGATCTTTTTCCCCACAAAAGATCAAGTTGCAGAAATTTTCACAAAGTCTCTTACAGAACCAAAGTTTTTCAAACTTTGATCTATGTTAGGAGTTCAGGAAGTTGTCATTAAGGGGGGATTGGCTCTAATGCATCATTCCTTCTCCTATTGTGTCACCTTTGTAAATCCTCCAATCCTATCCCAAGTTGTTCTTAAGAGGCGATGCTAGGATATTTAGACACTTAGGAGTTAGTTAATATCAACTTGGTCTAATGTGTCATCAGGTTAAAGTGTGTTTCATAGTGTGTTTCTTTAGTATGCATTAGTATGTATTTGTAATCTGACGATCACATTATATTCTAAACATAGAGTGAACTGGTGGCTCATATTCTCCTCGATCTTATCAGCTATATTGATATGTGGCTTAGTACCTGATCGGTCCATGATCTTTATTTAAAGAGCATGAAGGGTCATTTCTCGATGATCGATTATGAGAAACTCTTTTGTAACATTTTTCTTTTGCATTAATAAATTGCCTCAAGTGGCCATGTTGGCTAGGGCCATGGATGTTTCCACATTGGGGTTTTACCACATAAAAACATCAATGTGTTGATCTTTGATCTGGTTGTGTGAGTGGTTATTGAAGGTGTTCATCCTTTGTTGGAATACCTTGTGTTGTTAAACAACCTAGGGTTCATATGGCCATTGACTACCACTATAAACTCTACACATAATTTACAGTTAAATTTTTTTGGAAAGTAGTCATTGTTATTCAATTCGCCCTATCAGCAATTTAAACCTAGTCATTGAGGATTTTTCCTTGAAAGGACTTTTCTTGAAATAACCATTCTCAGAATGAGGGGAAGTGTCGAGAGGTTTATCGAGGATCTACTTTCCAAGGAAAAATATATATGTGTATATGTGTTTGCACGCATGTGTGCGCACACACACATATATTTTCATTGGAAAGTAGATCCCTAATAAACCTCTGGTCACTTCCCCTCACTCTGAGGATGGTTGTTTCAGGGAAAACTGCCCAATTACTAGGGTTAAATGAGCAATAGAGAAAACTGAAGAACAATGAATACTTTCCAAAATTAGTTGGTTACATTGTATAACTACATAGGGTAAGAAGATGGAAAATACCTATGATCAGATGTTTTATCCCTCGGGTTGCAAATATGGAGTGTTGAGAGACCACATAACTAGCAGTGTCTACTTGCATATATGGAAGCCCACTCTATCACCACATTCTGATCCATTTCCAGCACATCCACCACACTAGCTAGCTTTTGGAAGGTATATGGGTCTTCCTCTATGCGGTACAAGTCAGGTATTGTGGAAGGTAATCACCGTAATATTTGAGGCATTTAAATATGTTGTATTTAAGCTGCTTTTGATTATAGAACGTCTGTTTGGATAGTATTCTTTTGACCATGTTTCACCTTTATGAGTGTCATAGATTTCCTAGTAAGTGGCCAACCTTTGGGGAAGGTTTGTGACTAGGGGTCCCTTAAGGGGTTGTCGTACCATTCCCAACCATACTTACCACCTTCCACTCATTACAGTCCCAGCATATTGTCTTATTCTACGCCCTTTTACTTTAGTGACCCAAGAAGAGCATGTACCTCATTTCATGGGAAGAAGGGGTTGAAGGCCCAAATGGATTGTTGTTGGATAAAAGGATAAATATAGACCTTCTAGATTCTTCTCCCATGGATCCTCGAGAAATCAATGAAAAGCTCCTCTATAAGAAATGGGGGACCTATAAAAATAAATTATAGTGAATGCTTAAGGGGTTAGTTCAAGGATGGGAGGTCTCATCACATGTAATAACTTGTTTGTTTCAGCCATAAGACGGATTATTATATTTGCATAAAGTGTTTACTACAGCCTTATTTTTGTGTTAGTCTCTTGCTCCTTTAATCTTGTGTTTTACTAGTTTATCTCTTGCATCATTTACTTTATCTATATCACTTTTTTAGCAACTAATTGTGCCATTTCATTGTTGATATATACTATTACTAATTGTTGCAATTAGGGACGGTAAGCTTAACTTTATTTTTCATCATATACTTGGGATTGTATCATTGTTTTCCTTGTGTCTCGGGCAGGTACAATCAACATTTGCAAGGTCTACTACTTCTTGGAAACCCTTGGCTACCATAAATACCTTACTCAAGCCCTTCTCCACATTTAGTATCTTGACCTATAGGGGATACACTTCCATCATACCACTTTCCATCTCATTTCCTCCTAAGGTCACCGGGATTCCCCGCTTGAGGTGATTCTTTCATATCTAAAGTGACGGGAATACCTGCCTAAGGTGACAGTGGATAGGTGTTCTCTAAGTTGTCTCCATTTGGTTATTGGGTCGGGCTTGGCCCAACCTACAACTTGTGCAATAATATTTTGGCGTCGTTGCTGGGAAGTATTTTGAATCCTCTTCCAAACCCTAATGACACTCTGGAAATCTATCCCAAATCCTTTTTCCTAGCTTGTCTGGTGACTCCACCTAAAGGACGTCCCTTTTCCACCCTTGATGAGCTCTTCTTGAAGTTCATCTGGCGACTACACCTTCCAAGAACCCACCTTATCCCTTTCCACCCTTTGATGATCCTTGAGCTCATCTGACGAATCCATTGTGGTATTACTCTAAGTAATGAAACCATGGCCTCTCGAGACTTACTATGGGCATTCCATAAGGTTTATCCCTAATTTGATGTTCAAGATATCCCTGGATATCCAAATCATTGCTCCCCGAAATGGAGGGAAATTTTCCCTAAATTTAATGGTGATCCAGCTCTAGCAGTTACCCATGTTGTTAATTATATGAAGTATGCTTCAAGCCTAGATGTTCTACATGAGGATGTGCAAATGAATATTTTTGTATCTTCACTGGAATCAAGTCAAAGGAATTTGCTTGCACACTCATGTAACCCGAAGAGCATCCCTTTTTCTACCAAGCTCATTGAATAACTTATCAAGCACTATCGATCAGCTACCTAGAATTTGCAAGATACTTTCCAAGAGATCAAAGAATTTCTTTGCAGAGAAGGTTTTTTTATAGATGAGGATGAAGAAAATCTTGAAGAAGATCATGATGAAGAAGATCTGGATGAGACATATGATGAAGATGAAGTATCTACCCTTCCACCTGATGAGGACAAGCAGACCTCTACTTCTCTTGCACATCAAAAAGAGATCATGATGAGTTATAATCCTTTTGAAAACTTTGATGATGCTTTGTTCCATGACTATGGAAATGAGAAAACTGCCAAAAGGATCTCGTTGAAGTTTCTCTTGCAGAAGGCATGAGAGATACATTGTTATTTGCTTTCCCTTTTGAAGAAAATGAAGTTCTCCAGTCTTGTGAAAAAGTAATCAGCTCCTATGATACAGATTAATTGTGGAACAACCCTTGGATATAGTTGACAACCACATTGATGATTCCATACAGGTTGGGAGATGTAGATTGGATGTGGGTTGCTTCATTTTTGATAGATATCTCATTTATGACATTGAGGGTAGCTCTCAGGCAAAGGGGGTTGAAGTGTCATCTTTAGAGGACCGGTTTTCATGCATTTATGATTCATATATTTGGCAGCCTGATGATGACATGATTACAGATTTATTCGACAATGACCATTCGTAGTATTTTCAAGATGATTTCTAGTCATCCCTTTGGACTTGTGATGCATATATTTTTGGGGATGCAGACTTGTTGTATGAGGACTCTCATCCACCTTTGTTCTCAGTTTTGGAAGAATACCAAGAGGTGTTCATCTCAGAGCGATCTACAAAGCGAAAGTATTTTCATATTGAGGATTTATATAGGTATTCGCAGATAAAGAGGGCGAATTTTTCTCTGCCTAGACCTAAGCATGTCCCTTACCTTGTTTCCTCTTCTCAGGGAAATCATGAGGTCTTCTTTGGATCTCTCATATCTTCTCAGTCTTCAAGAAGCAATGATCATACTAACGAAGATGAAAATGAGCCATCGTCTACATATAGTAGTCCTCTTCGAAGATGGATTGACCAGGCTTGTGGCTACACTCTCATGCAGAATGATCACGTTGACAGTTTCTATTTCCACCAAGATTTACTCCCTCCCACCTATCTCCATGAGTTTCATTTTATGATTGATTATATATTTATTTATGCTCATGATCATTTTGTGTTGGACTTATCTTTGTTGTTTCACATGATTAGGCACAGGGGGGGATACTTTGATGAGATGATCAATTGATTGTACTGGTTGTATGACTTTACTTGGCATCATCTATCACCTGATATTCAAGGCCCCAAGGCCCCCAGGTAAAGAGGTAGGTTATATTGATTTCCTTGCATTTTCATCTTGATTGATCATATTAGTTTAGATGCATTTCATATTTCATTTTTCTCTACTTTCATATTGATTTCAAGCTTAGTTTAAACTTTTTTGAAAAAATGCTAAACTTTTATTTTCTAGATTAGTTTTCATTTTTGGTTTTGATGTATATGGATGAAGGGTGATAGAACCACCCTAGATTTTATAGTTTTTTGTTCCAGTGTAGGCACAGGTCTGTCGAGAGATGTTGCGGTTATCATGCACTCTATGGCGAGCACATGTCCCCAAGTAGGAGCCATATGTTATCCCCATTTTGTGGGATAACTGAGGAGATGATGTCTTGAGGCCTTCATGTTGCAGATATAGAGTTTCAAGAGACCACATGACTAGCAGTGTCCCCTTGCACATACGGAAGCCCGCTCTATCACCACATTCTGAAACATTATTAGTGC
This sequence comes from Picea mariana, assembly GCA_032191745.1. Lineage (NCBI taxonomy): Eukaryota > Viridiplantae > Streptophyta > Pinopsida > Pinales > Pinaceae > Picea > Picea mariana. The sequence goes on along the minus strand of JASDQU010228272.1, from coordinate 9,560 downwards.
ATCCACCACACTAGCTAGCTTCTGGAAGGTAGATGGGTCTTGCTCCATACGGTAGATGTCAGGTATTGTGGCAGGTAATCACCCTAATATTTGAGGCATTTAAACATGTTGTATTTAATCTACTTTTAATTATAGAACGCATGCTTGGACATTATGTTTTTGACCATGTTTTACCTTGATGAGTGTCATAGATTTCCTAGTAAGTGGCCAACCTTTGGGGAAGGTTTGTGACTAGGGTTCCCTTAAAGGGTTATCGTACCATTCCCAGCCATACTTACCACCTTCCACTCATTACACTCCCATCATATTGTCTTCTTTTAGGCCCTTTGACTTTAGTGACCCAAGAAGGGCATGTACCTCATTTCATGGGAAGAAGGGGCTGAAGGCCCAGAAGGATTGTTGTTGGCTAAAAATATAAAATCCTAAATATATACCTTCCATATGCTTCGCCTAGGGATCCCCGAGAAAGCAATGAAATGCTTCTTTATAATAAATGGGGGACTTAGAAAAATAAATGATAGTGAATGCTTAAGGGGTTAGTTTGAGGATGGGAGGTATCATCATGAGCGAGCCTATCATGATCATGGGTATTTAGCGGTATGAAATTACCATCATCTGGTCACCAAGCCAGGGTAGTGGTTCTCAGTTACACAACTAAGAGAAAGGGGGTCTCATCACGAGCTAGCCTTCTCATTTTCACGAGGTATTTTTGAATGACATTGTCGTTATCTAGACACCAAGCCAAGACAGTGACCTTCAACTTGTTCCTTAAAACATGAAATAAATATAAAGAGAAAGGAAAAGCTAAGAAGAAAGAACGGCAAGAAGATGGGCTTGGAAAAACTACATCGCAAATGAAGGTGCCACACACCCTCTAAAAAGGCACCCATAAATGAGATAATACAAGCATTATATGTCATGAAACTCATTGACCTATGAATTATAAATCCCTTTCCACCTCATCATCCATTACATAACCTTGAAAGGCCATCCCTGGGAGCATCCCCTACTTGAGGGTTTTGGTCTACCCAATAGGACTTTTATGACACCCCTCCCATACTTAAACTTGGTCAATTGCATAGGGTCTTTGAGCATTTGTTTAATTTGATGAGGTAGTTTTGATGCACATGCTTAGGTGCCTAGTTTATTAGATCTGGTTTACACTTGTCATGATATCTTTGACTTGATATGTTTGGAGCGTGTAACCGTTTGTTTTGCAGGACCTTGCTTGGTGGCCAATTTTGTGAGAACAAGCCTAGCTTGGGCTTTCATGGGGAAAAATCCCACGGGTTGGATGTTTTTGGCCTGCACATTGGATCATAGAGACATGCCTTTGGAGGCTTACATGGAATCATGGAGGATCTTACCCAACCCCTATTACCGAAACGACTTGCCTGGGAGAGGCAAACGTCACTTTTTGAGACTTGACGTCATACTTGAGGGGCTTAGGTGGTGATGGAGTTATTAAACATTGACACTTGGCATGATTTGACCAGAGGAGACATGGATTGACTCTAAAACATGAAGAGGAGGCTCAAGGAGCCCCAACAACCTCTTTCTTCTTCTCCAACGACTTGGAAAAGTGTCAAAACGTCCCCTAAAGGGGTGAAATCATCTTACTTTTAGGTTTTCTAATGTGTTAAAGTGAAAATTAAATATTATTATTTGGTTCAAGGGGAAAGATAAGGGATTTTGAACCCTTATATTATGCTTTACCCTTTTTAAGTGGACAAACTATGTTTTAGGACTTTTGTATAAATAGAGATCGTGTGAATCTCATTTCATAACATAACTCTCCCACTGTGAGAAGTACTTGGCTGAAATTTTCGTTATTTTTGGGAATTATAGTGTTTCTCACTTGTGAAAATGTTTTATGATTCTATCTTTTGGTGAATGGATGAGGAGGAGTGATGTGCACCTCTTGGATGTTTGTTCTCTTGATGCTTATGGTGAATTTGCTTGGTGAAACTAGAGTTTGATCTCTCTCTCTTGGAATTGGTAAGGAAAAATATACATTGTTAGTTATTTATTTCTCTTTCTTAGTTATGGTCATTTGAAACCCTAGGAGGAGTATGTTGGATACACCCTCCATTAAGCTTCATCTAATTTGCTAAAATTTACAAGTTATTTTGCAAGGGTTGCTTGGAGGAATACGAGTGTGTATACCCTCTTAGATTTACCCTAAGTTTGATTGGGATACCCTAGGAAGTAAAAGGGATTACACCCATAGGGTCTTTGTTGATATAAATCTTTATTCTAAGACTCCATTTACTGAATTTTAAAGGCACGAATCTGAATATTTTGCATTGGAGAAATAAAATAGTGCATTGGGAAACGTGAATTTTTTTCATTTCAACTTTCTGCAATCTGGGTTTTGTTCCTTGTGCCTAGAGCACCTCTCAGCAGCTAGAGTGTTCCCTCTAAAGGGGCAGTGCTTGCTTCTGTGATAAAATTTCATCTTCAGCCATTAGGGCTGCAAAAACCCTAATCAAGCTTTCTCCAATAACTCTCAACTCAACCACTGAAATTTACTAAGATTTTGCCCACGTATTCTAGTAATCATAGCACATATTTTGGTATATTTTTGGCAAGTTTTAATGGTTGAATCTCTTGTTCTAATAACTTGATTTTTACAGCCATAAGGCTGATTATTATCTCTGCATAAATTGTTTACTACAGCCTTACTTTTGTGCTAGTGTCTTGCTCCTTTAATCTTGAGTTTCACTAGTGTTTTACTAGTTTATTTCTTGCATTATTTACTTGATCTCTAGCACTTTTTTTAGCAACTAATTCTTCCATTTCATTGCTGATATATAATGTTACTAACTGATGCATTTAGGGAAAGCAATATTAACTTTCTTTTTCATCATATACTTGGGCTTGTATCATTGTTTTTCTTGTGTCTCGGGCAGGTACAATCAACATTTGCAAGGTCTACTACTTCTTGGAAACTCTTGGCTACCATCGAGACTTTACTCAAGCCCTTCTCCATTCTTAGTATCTTCACCTATATGGGATACAGTTCCATCATACCACTTTCTGTCTCATTTTCCCCTAGGGTCACCGGGATTCCCCCCTTCAGGTGATTCTTTCATCTCTAAATTGACGGGAATACCTGCCTAAGGTGACAGTGGATAGGTGTTCTCTAATATGTCACCATTTGGTGGTTGGGATGGGATTTTCCCAACCTACAACTTGTGCGATAACACAATCCAAATATTATTCTCGCAATTTTACACACACACATATCTGTGTGTGTGTGTGTGTAGAGAGAGAGAGAGAGAGAGAGAGAGAGAGAGAGAGAGAGAGAGAGATGCCAAGTTCGAATACCCTTGTGTTAGGTGCACTAGTCTACACCATCAGGTTAATTAGGGATGTCATCCACTAATACGAGGAAACATCCTTACACACACACATAAATAGCTTATTTGTTAGGGATCATAAAATCCCAAATTAACATAACTCTGCCAATAGAAAATTGTATACACAAAACAAGGTATCCCTTAGTTGATAATTGTTTTCAGAGAAAGTTAGCATGGAATAGTGGTAAAGAGGTTAACAGATGAGGAGCACAAAAAGACTCAATGACCACAAAAGAGAGGTCAAACAAGGAGCATGGATTGTTACACATCCTAACCTCCATTGGAAAATAGAGAAAGATAATTTGGAGAGTCCAACAATATTGGCTACTCTAGAAAATCCTTTAGAAGAGATCCCAAATATGCCACTTGTCAAGCTTAAGTTGGAGGAGAGGAACCCAAACTTTTCAAAACAAGAGCTTTATAATGAGGGAAATTTGGATCAAACAAGATTTAGCACAAAGGTAATGAATAATGAGTCATTTCTATTGGGATCATACTTTGATGTACTCGTTGGATAGGAAATTAAATCTTCAAGTGGGAGGAATACAATGGCAAACAATTCATGACTATATGTAAGCCTTGGCATTATTGAGGGTGCCTTAGAACTTATTTATTGTTAGGCTATTGTTGGTGATGGCTTGAATGAATCTATTTATTATTCAAATGAGTATTGGGATTATGATTAATACAATGATGAAAAAAACCTTGGACGCATTAGGAAACCCATAGAATATGGGACTTGGTTTTCTAGGTCATGAGATAGATTATCTTACTGAAATGAAAAAGGAATTTGACGTGGAAATATTTTGGATCGGCAAGAGAAGGATGGTGGAAAGGATGAGGATGTTGAACAATCCTTTATGGAAGAATATTCCTTATTTTTCATGAAAATAATATTTTCTATCAAAGAATATCAAGCAAATAACTAATTCAAAGGAACCAATAGGACAATATACCATTAAGAGTATGAAAGAAACAATGACAGTGACTTAATTGCTTAGTATGATGGATAGTTGTTGGATGAAGAGGAGTTTAAATTAATGAGAGTATTACTTGTGTGACAAGGTTTTGCTATACAAAATAATGAGCTTGTAATATTAAGAAATGAGAGGATTTTGAGTGATCTAGAATGACCATGATTAAATGGAATTGGTTTTGATTATGATCAATAATGATCATTGAGGTTTATTAGTGTATAGGTACATAGTGATGTATCTAAGTTTTGGAGAGAAGTGAGGGAAACCCTAGTTGGAGGGATTAGTGAAAGAAATGTTGAATACATCCATGACTGGGAGATTAACATTTGTGGTTCTAAGCAAGTTTAAATGATCAATGAAGGAGAACCCATGAAATATTGAACACGGATGAAGAGATAACAAGGAAATATTTTATAACTACAATACTTTAGCTAAGATTGAGGATTTCCCAACAAGGAGTTGTAATTCTTGGCCATATCAAAGAAATCAATGAATAATTAAGCCAAACAGAGTATTTCTAAAGATCCTTTCAAAAGAAGTGACGGTGATACTAGTTGTCTTGACTTTGAGTGGTTCTATTTTTGGTACCCTTATAGAATTTGTGATGTGGTGGGATCAAAGGAGGAGTCTACGAAGTTTGTGTGGTCAACCAAGAGGAAAAATACAACTTGTGAGGATATAGATGATTATGGCAATGAAAATATTAGATCTGATATTTTTTTAACATCATGTAGGTGCAATGGCAACAATAATTCACTTAGTATAAGATTAAAGGATGAAAACTTGATTAATGCACTATAGTTTGTGCACTCTACTTCATCTATATATTCTAATTTTGAATTTATTGAAAGATAATTGAGGAAAAAGGGTTGTCAAATGGGTTTAGATTGTAAGTTTTAAACCTGTGAAGTAAAGCAATGCATATAGATTCTTAAGCAAAAAAGAATTTAACCAATGGCTCATTCACATAGTACACAGAGATATATACTGGAAACCCTCAACTGGGAAAACCTTTCTTATATTCATTATATCGAATTTCACCATTCACTATACAATATATACAATATTTTTAGGTATTTCGTAGATACCGAAACCCTAATCCCTAACATCGGGATTATTTTTAGTAAACCACTAAAAATAGAAAAAACTGCCAAAAACAAAATTCGAGGCGCTGCCCCGAACGTTGTGCGTAACCAGGGGGGGCATACCTGCCCCCCCTAGGAAAGCGCCCGGCACACACGGCATGAACACAGTGCTATTACGAGGGATCGTCAGACGCAGTTGTCATATCTGACGCACCCACACACACACATGTAAAGAATATAACACATACCCAACATTCCCCCACTTGTTGTTTTCTTTGCATCCAGGGGTCTAGGGGATTATATAGTCAACAATCCAGGGCAGCAATGCCCATTGTTACTCTACAGCATGAGAAATTTTCTGTGCTCACAGACTTTGTCAATGAATCTGCAACATTCTTCAAAGTGTCAACCTTTTCCAGCAACACCTTCTTTTCCTCAACCATGCCTCTCACAAAGTGATATTGAACATCAATATGCTTTGTCTTCAAATGATAAGCTAGGTTCTTTGCCAGGAAGATTGCACTCTGACTGTCACAATCTAATCTCACTACTTGTTGTACCAACCCAATACCTGAACACAATCTCTGTAACCATATTGCTTCCTTGCTTGCATGAGTGGCTTCCATGTATTCAGCTTCTGTAGTTGAGAGTGCCACTACAGCCTGTCTTTTTCTCCATTCGAGACGCAGCTAGATCGGAAGAGCGTCTCGAA
>JASDQU010228271.1:32400-43059 GCA_032191745.1 Picea mariana | reverse complement strand
TGTAAAAAAATATATATATATTTATTTGGTATGTTTTAGAATTTTATTTTTTATCTTAAAAGTTTAGGAAATGCATTCTTAAATCATCCTAATTTTTATTAATTAAAAGATTAAAAAAAATCTATATTATAACAAATATTTTGAAATTAAATTTTAATATAAATATATGTAGAATATTTTAAAAAAAAATATTTTTTATCTTCAATCTTAATTTCACATAAATTAATCCATTTTACTAGCACTATTTTAGTTATATATATAAATGCGACATGGATATACTAAACTGTGATGATTCACAACATCTAATTAATATCAAAATAACCTTATCATACATAAATTGCCTTGCCACATAAATAGGTGGAATGTATATGTAAATATGCAAGTCTTTGATTGGTAAATTTTGAAAATAAACTTTGATGGAAAACATATGAATATATTTGTGTGTCTTACATTTGTTTTGGTATTTGTTTTTTGTTTTTGTTTTTTAATTTTATTTTATTTCATAATTGTTTAAATAAAAATTCAAAATTGTTTGAAAAAATAGTTGCTAATTTTTTATTTAATATAAAAAGTATTTTTTTAATGATTATCTGTAAATGATTAAATTTGAATCTTATTAGAAATTGTGTATTTTTTTAATAAATAGAAATTGAAAAATTAAAATAAATAATAAACATAACACATTGTGAAAATGAGAAGTTTAATAAATAGATAAGTTGGATATGTTGTGTAAATGAAAAGTTTAATAAATAGATAAGTTGGATATGCTGTGTAAATTATGTTTGCATTTATAATATAAAATAAAATAGGAATTATGTTTCACATTATATAGTAAATACACCTATTAAAGATATAAATCACATAAAATTAAAAATAAAATAAAATGCAAATCCATTTTATTATATCTGTTGGTGGCATGGTATATAGTGATTGATATTGCATTGTCCAGGTATTAATTCATAATTGACTAAAAATTTGTGTGTAGTTTTTTAAAGTTTTACATTACAGATTGATTTTTTTTATTTTTTTTTATTTATGTAAAAACATTTTTTTCCAATCTAATTGGTTAGTAAAACCAACCCCTTATTGTTGGGGCGACGACGGAAAATAAATTTGTTAAATGTTGAGGTAATTGTCGTTGAGTTTAAATGTTGAGGTGACTGTCGTTGAGGCCTGTCTATAATATAGGTACGAAAGTAGAAATTGAATGAGGCGTTCTAATGACAACATCTGGTATATTACTGGTGTTATAATGAAGATGGTGTTATAATGAAGAAGCTAATGCTATAACGAACTGCTATAATTGCAAACCAAACAAAACTTAATTTACACATTATATGGATTTGGAACTCTAATACAAGGGTTGCAACACTCGATCCTATGGCAATGCGGGTGTGAAAGGAAATATGAGGTAGTCGAGCACGCTCTGTCTGTAGGGTAGGAATTTTTTTCTCCTGAGTTCCTCTGCCTGAGCCCTGTTTGTTGTGTAGTGAAGCTCATGTGCTGAAACCATAACCCCCCTCTTGTTGGGACTCGGTATATATTGAAGCTCTTGGGTTGACGCCAAAACCTCCCTCATGTTAGGACTCGATATATAAGTAGTTCTATTACTAGTGGTGTTGGCCATCTTCTTATTCTGATTCTTCCAGCAGCTGATATAAAGAGACTGTTGGGTGAATTTTCCGAGGCTTCTGAATATGTGTGTTTTGAGAAAACTCGGAGCCTGGTGATATTCCTACCCAGGAATATTCCCAGCAATGATTTACTGATACTCAGAATGTCAAAATCATGTGATTCCACCCGGTATATTATTATATCCCAAAATCCACTTGGATCACTCGAACTCTTCTATAAAACTGTTGATCCCGCATCATCTCCTATGCTTCTGTACTCATTCTGAAGCTGAAATTTACTTATGTGGAAGAGAATGAGGTAGCAGAGTGCCGAGAGGATACCTAAGTGCATTATTTGACAAGATGTAAGAGCTTTGCACACCCTTGCTTTTGCAGAGTGCAGAAGAGAAAGGTTGGAGCCCATGCGAAGTGGCACAAGGAGATGGCAAAGAGATGAGGTAAGGTTTTATTGTTTAATTATTTTTTATTTGATGGAGTAGGAGGCACATGGGCTTCATGCAAGGTCCCACACTATCCACCCTCCATTCATAACATTGTTATAAAGATTTCCTACCACTTCCTATCATACATTTTTGCCACTTGCTATCCATGCACTCTCCATGACAGGTGTTATCAAACATACGGCCTCATCCCTTAAAAAAAAAATATTAATTATCAACCAAATTTTGAATCTGATAACAAATACAGTAAACGAAGTGACCAGAGAACACAGACCTTTTCAAATTTCGCTTCTGGAAGTAGGTTGTCTTTGTGAGAATTATTTGTTGCTTCAGACCTTTCAGACCTTTCATGTATTCTTTCTTCAATTTCAAATTCTGAGAACGGTTGTGAAAATAATTTTAATTTATTTAATTTATTACGCCTGTATAGTATCTTTGTAACCATTCTTTATTGTTTCAAACATTTTGTGGATTCTTTTTTAAATTCTTTTGTATTTGAATTTTGATTCTTAGATTAGTTCTACTCGTTTAATTTGTTATGCTTTTATAGTCTTTTGAGAGTATCATTAGCCAAAATGAGTTAAATGGGTCGCGAACTCAAGATTTGTATTCTGGTATTTCACAATCAATGGTTTTTATATTTCACTTCCCTTACTATTCTGGTATTTCACAATCAATGGCTTTTATATTTGACTTCCCTTACTATTCATAGTAAGTATTTTTATTTTCCTTATAAATGTGATAAGATCTTTATGATTTGTAGTTATGGGAAAGGCAATTTAGAGAGAATGGTTTATTAGAGGCAAGCCAGTCTATAGCTCTATGAAAGCATGTGTATAATTGTAGAAGCTAAATTAATTACAAAGTGGTGATTTATAAAGAGGTTTTTTTGGCTTAACCTAGAAACGCATTTCCAAACTAAAATGCTTGTTACATATTAAAATTCTGAAAAGCTTTCCAAACTGAAACACTTGTCACAAATTTAAATTCTGAAACGGTTTCTAAACTGAAATGCTTGTCACAAATTAAAATTCAGTAATGAAATATTAATATTGATAATATAAATTGGAGTAGCTTCCCTTCTAAGTGAGTTTCCATCCATTTCTTAATTGTATCTATCCCCACCTTGAGCCGAGGAAATCTTCTTATTTTTATCTGATGATGGAAACTTTACATAACTTGAAAAGGAAAGTTTTTTCAAGTTCCATCTCGTGCCTCTCCATCTCTCTGCCCTCGCTCGCTCTTATGGGGAGAAAAATCTCTCTGAAGCTCCATGTTCTTCTTGACCCTCTCGCCTTCGACAAAGTCGAAGGAGAAACAACGTATATCAAATGAGTATATGTTGATTCAATTCTGTATGATATTATGACATTGCGAGACAGAGCATACTCTAGTGTTATGAGATTAATATACGCTGCCATGCGACAATGTACAAGGCTGCATAACGACAAGTATACGCTGCCATGCAACCTTGTTTAAAATGGAAATCCATTTTTTTTTTTTAGCAGATTCTCTTATATACTTTGATATTTATCTTTTACATATTATTGAAATTATGATTGTTGTTATTTTCAAAAAAAAAAAATAGTGAGAAGCAAAGGATTTGAAGAAAAGAAATCAAGTGGTCATCAATAAAATTATGTAAATATTAAAATATAAAAAGATGAATTATAAAGTATATGTGTATATTCATTCCTCATTTCAATAGCACGTAAAAACTTGTTAAAAAACAAGCAATCAAATAATTTCCTCATATATACTAAATTATAAAAGGGAACTTAAGTCACTAATAGAGTAATTGTTGGACACATTGATCACACTAAGAGGCGGGTGAATCAGTGTGAGGTTCTTTTTACAACTTCTTACAAAACTTTAGTTAGTCATCAACATTCACAACATCGTTACACGTTACTTTTATTCACACTTAGTTGCTTGCATGTAAACATATCTCAATGACATATATTAACAATAATGAACTATCCGCCATCACAATAAAGAACACAATGAACACAAGATATATCTATAAGTTTCTTTTGTATTGCAGACTACAATCCTTGGGGTTTATTAACACCAACTGAAATGAGCACCAAGTCAAAGAGAGCACCAACTTTCAATGCAACACCCAGCCTGTAGATCTCAGCACCGACAGAGAAGAGGAATCCAATCCTCAAGTACAAGACCCAACTTGTAGACAGAAAGCAATTTTTCAAACTGTACCAACATTCTATACCAAGACAAGTGCATCAACTATGCACAACACAACCTGTCACAACAAGCTCTCACCTCAACCTGTCTCATTAATATCATCATCCAAATATGACCTACTGTCAAAGATAAATCATCAAGTCAACTCTCAACCATATGCACAATATCACCAAGTTAACCAACAAGATACCTCTAGAAATACACCATACTCTCCATAAACCAAATAACAAAAACCCTTACACAAGACGATGTGCCAAACCTCATTGTTATGTTGCCTCAAGCATGTACCATGTCATGACCAAATGTAATCATCAAAACACAAATATAAACATACATTTAACTCTGTAACAAGCCTGGTGTATGTGATCATAGACCTGCAAACCTTCCTTAAATTCAACAATAAGAGACTAGCATTTTCATCAAACTTTACTTTAGTCTCACATGACTAATTTTGGATTAGTCAACAACCCTAACTTGCAACAAAAAAAATTTGTACCTGTAATGCATAAAGGTATGAAAATTATATGCAATATTACTTAGTGTCTTATATGTAAATCCTCTTGGTTTCACTTCTTGGAACCTCCCAGAAAAGGAGTTATAGCAAAAATGACAGACCTTGTTGAATTTTGGCTTATTCTAGAGAGAGAACTTGTAGAGAATGTCACGCACGAAATATTTTATGTATGGACCTAAAAATGGTAAAAAACATACTACATACTATACTCTAACCAATTCATTTAGTATCACTGAATTTGGACCTATTATGAATAATTTATGATGTTTTTACCCGGAACACCTATTTTAGACTAGTTTTGGGACTAGCCACAAACCCTATCTTTCACAGAGTGTAACTCCCAAACTACAATGACCCATAAGCTGAAATTTTTATCACAATTACTTGGATATTTTGTCTCAACATCATTCATATTTGGCTATATGAATCATTCTAGAAAACAAGTTATTGTGAAAATGGTGAGATGACCTGTAAATACCATACCTTAGAAAGCATCATCAAAAGACTTTATCCTACCTTGAATTTTGGCCTTCTTTACTTCACCTTCATTCTGAAATTCACCTTAGATCTCCTTTGGTTACCTCAATTACTTGTATATATTCAATATGCTCAATATATTCTAATGGGATACCCTTTCTCTCTTATTTATACTCTCCAAGTAGCTTCCTCTAGAAGTATCCACTTAGCCACTTTGTCCACTTAACCAAATTTGTCCATTTAGCCACTTTGTCCACTTAACCACTTTGTCCACTTAGCTAACTCTCCACTTCTAGTTGCAACTAATTTATTTTTAATTATTTTCTTGTTGCAACCACTTAACCCATGACTTAACATGATTCAGTGATGGATGCAGGCTGACTATAGCTTGTCAACCAAACTCACATTTGGAGTAAAGGGTTCACACATGACAACCAGATACATTGAGAGAGAGGTGTGGTAGCAACCCTACCACAACCTAGTAGCACTCCCATTGTGGCTAGAATTGTAGGTTAACGATTACCTAGTTCAAGAGACCCCCGATGTCGTGAGGACAGACTGTGACAATCGCTCACGATGATTCTAAGGGGCGCACAATAATGCAGGGTCCTTATTCCTTAGAGGCCCTTAGTCTCCCACAAGATCACCTAACAGAGTATTGACTCCAAGGGTTTGACGTCTACCAAATTCGATCAAGAGGCGAGTGGCACCCTTGGAGCACATAGTGCGTCTTGAAGGGCATGTCGCACAAATAAAACGGAAAGAGGCAAGTGACACCCTTGGAGCATGTAGTGTGTCCTGAAGGGCACGTCGTGATTTTAATTGTGGTAATTTAATAAACCTAGTGCCTAGAAAACTATGCCTTCTTAGGACCTGGTCGGCCTTAAAATAGATGATGGTATGAGTGAAGTTTAATAACTAAAATTTCCCTTAAAAATTGTCGCCCAACCTAGTGAAATTAAAACCTAGGTCTAAGTATAACAGGTGGATAAAGAAAAACTAAATAAACATGTAACAAGAAGGGGGGAAGAAATTCAAACTTTAATTATTAAAGTAAAAATTATAATGGAGGACTAAATTTATTAAAAGGGTAAATGGTTTTTTTTATCTACACTTGCTAAATTCATTTTTAGTTAAAAAGGAAACAGGGGGAAACTTAAAAGAAAAGGAAACTTAAATAAAAGGGGAAAATTAAAGAAAAAGGGGAATGTCTAACTTAGTAAGGAATCTAGCCTTTGGGACTTTCTATTTATGAACTCAACTAGGAATTAAGTAAAGCGTAAGTCATTTAAGAATTGTAAGGGAATATTGGGACACCAAGGAGCGTTTTTAGGAATGTTTTTAGGTGGGTGAGGGAAATAGGAATAATTAATTAATTGATTGATTGATTTTCTGGTGCAACTAGGGGATTGGGCGACATGTGTACGAGGGAGGTTTTTCCTAATTAAATAAATGAAAAAATATATATAATGAGGGTTTTGGAAACTAATGACTAAGAAACTCTATAAAAGGAATGGAAGAGGAGGAGTATGGATCACATTTGGCTTGTGTAACGTTACGTTGTTGAAATTTATCTTGATTGAGTTTTCACTTATGGGAGTTGGGATACCCATCTCAGGTAACGATTGGTAGCTCGAACTTGCAAGGCGAGTTGGATGCTACCATTCTATGGTATTGTGTGTGTGGCCCCTTTGCGGCCCGGGGGGCTCAAGGGGGAGAAGAGTACCCCTAGCATTGGTTGGGAGGTACCAGTGAGATCTCATCGGTCGGAAAGCAGGATTTGAATCAATCAAACGCGCAAGAGGACATCTTCGCCTCGTTGTCGTCGGTAAAAGTACGCCTGTTAAGGTTGTTACTTGAAACAAAGTTTAATTTACACTTGTTTATTTTACTGTATCCAGATGTTGATTTAATTTCCATGATCTTTCCTTGCACATGTGTTTCTACGGTGTTTGTAACAGCTTTTTGTAAAATCATAATTGGTAATTGTAATCTCCTTGTCACTTGATTCATCCTGTAAGAAACCTTGCTACCCACAGTGTCTTCTATTTCTGGGTTACTGTCTAATTGTGCGTGGCCAGAATGAGCCATAGACTCAAAACATTGCCTGTGTTTTCTTTATTCCTTGATTATGTTTTCTTTCATTATTTTGTTCTCCTCAGAGAAGGTCTGGATGCATATTTGTTTTTTTATCTTATGTTCCTTTATCCTTTAAGTTATTAGTCTGTGCGTGAGCAGTCGGCTAGGAGCCGAATCGACTATCTTTCACTCCGGTGTTAAAGATTTAGATTCAAATNACACTTTGCACTTTTGTTTTTTTAATTTACCCAAGAGAATCGCTTCCTCCTTCCTCCAGTTAATACATAAATCTCTGCATTTTACAAAGGCCTTTTGCTCTGCGTTTGTAGACTCCTCTCTCTGTGCCTAGCCAATCGCTTACTTAAGCTCCATTTCCTTCCAAAATTTTTACGAATATGAAAATACTAAATATGGGTACAACGTTGAAATTCTTTTGGTTGATACTCACTCAAAGAGAGTTCACCCGTCATGTTTTACAGGTCTGTATTTAGTAAAAGACTTATGCCTGAAATTTTCTTCAGGTGTCTGGACATATCCTTGGTTTCCTTTAGTTCCCGACGAGGCAACAACAATTTGAGAGTTTCCTCAATTCTTGTTGTAAGAGATCTCAGGTCTAGTGCCCCCTTCTTAGCTGCCAAATAGTGGTTAAATTTCAATGTGCATGGCTTGTTGTTGTGCCATGCGTGCTTGTTGTTGTGCCATCTGTATTTTTTTGCATTATAGAGATCCTGAATTATCCACCTGATTTCATTCATTCTCGAATCTTTATTTACACTGGGTAACGAGTTAATTTTTGCAGAGTTTTAAATTCCCTTTTAAATGTAATTACACAACAATTTAAGGGTAATTACACAAAGATGCTTACCCAGAGTCTTAATTAACGCCCAAAAGATTTAAATCTTGAGCGGTTAGATATGGTAATTTTTTCGTAATTTAGAACGCCTTAATTTTTATTGGCAGCGAAAACACTGACAGCGATTTGCTTGGCAGAGATGCTAGGACGGAAGCGTTTTTAGGTGGCCAGTGGCAATTACTCCTGTTTTTTTATTATTTTGCAATCTCTGAGTTTTCTTGGTGAGTTTTTATTCCAATCTGCCTTTTTAAATTCATTAATATTTGTTGGCCCTTGAGAATCCCCTTTATGGACAGTTGGCATGAGGTGTAATGAGTGTGCTGGGATTTTATTAACCTTGAATGAATACAAGCAAAATATTAATTACACAAAGATAAGAAATTAAGTCAGCGCATGCCTTCGAACGCTATAAATATTTGTGTTTACGAGCTTAGTGTTTTAATTGTTTTAGTTGTGTATTTACCAGCTTTTGTTTTAAAAATCTGGGCATCAACTTCATGCTTCCATTTTAACTATGATTATCTTAGTTATACAACAGTTTAAGCATGAGTAACCATTTAATAGTTTAATAGTTTTTCATATGACTATTAAGTTTGGTTCCAATTGATACATAACAGTTTAATTGTGTAATAATCGTATGAAAATTATCCATTCTAATAGATTAATTGTTGCAAGGGTAATAGCTACAATGGTAATAAATTAATTTCTTAAATAGATTAATTGCTTAATTGCAATGGTAATAGATTAATTGATTAATTGCAATGGTAATAGATTAATGGATTGCAAGGGTAATAGTTCACTCATTTTCACTTAGTCATAATGATTTAATAGCTAATGGTTTATGGTTTATTTGTGTAATAGTTTAATGGCTTGCGCAAGATTATTGGTTGAGGGTTTAATAGTTTTATTAGCTAAATTGATTAACAATTTAACCGTTAATTGGTTATTATGTGCCTTGTTCCTTAAGTTGAATTGTAAATGGTGGTTGGTCACAGTCGCTACACCACATATGATTGCCTTGTAGGAAACAAGAAATCCTTCGATTAGTTGTGAAATTTAAATTTGAATGATGTCACCTTGCGTCTTGTTAACTTGTTGATTGGGTGCTTGGGTATAGTATTCGTGTATTTATTGACAGATAATTCGATCTCCTAGTGTGAGGGATTTTGCTTCGGTTAAAGGTCTAGATATGTTATGTTGCGCCATGGTTACTGTCACGCCTATCGCCTTGTGAAAACATGATTCCCGATGAGGGGATCATTGCGTGCCCTAATTGATAGATGTGAATGATAACCCGGCCAAAGTCTTGTGCTCCCAGATGTGGGTGTATTGTTCATTGTAATTGATGTTGGTACTTGGTTTTGTAACGCCTTAATGTGATTGGTTTGCTTGCCGTAGAGGTTTCTAGTAACTGGTCATCGAAGTCGTTATGTCGGGATTGTTGATGTTTCCCTTTAGCTTGTAGGCATTGTCTTGCTTGTGTCGGGTGGGTAGCTGTCTTTATTTGTCTATTTTATTATTGCATGTGCGTTCAGTTGCATGATGTGCTAGTATGTTGGGTTGTTGTTGTCTGTTGCCTGATTTATGTGTGTTGTGTTCATTGTCAAGTTGTGTTGATTAATTGTTGTAGTTGTTGATTTCCTGCTTAAAAAAAAAAAAAAATGCACTTGCTTTGCGTCGCATGTAGTCATAACGATGAGGGTCCTTAGATATGGTATCAGAGCGAGGTTCGACCCGTGACTTGGGATCACTACGAAATTCGTTGATTAGATATTTAATTATGATGTTGCTAATTAAGTTGATTTGTATTTGTGCATGTAGAGACCGTAAAATACAAAATTTAATTCAATTTAGCATATAATTATTTCTCATACAAAATAATTCATTCGCCAACACATGAGCATATAATATTCAACAAGAATAAAAACTATCTACAGCATGAAATAACTCAGCAACTTATAATTAAAAATACCTACTTCTGATGCTAAATCCCGCTACTCTGTTAGTCCAATGCTGAAGTTGAAACTGTGTCAAACACTGCCCAAAACCGTGTTTTCCTCCCTGCCAGCTAGGAGCAGCCTGTCCGACTCCCTAGCTCCAGGATACCATAAGGATATCCTACCCCCCATGCCCAAAACCCCCAGCAAACCAGTGCCCCCTGCTTCTGATTCACCAAAAACCTCCCAAAGCCAAACTCCTCACACCCCCCAAGTCTCCACAGAAAAATCCTCCACAGAAATATATTCCCCCCAAAAGAATGACCCCTCTTCCCGTAAGACTCCTCCCGTCATATCCCTCCTTCACCGACTCTCTTCCCCCTCATTAATTTCCTTATCCTCTTATTTAATGTCTTATCCTCTTATTTAATGTCATATCCCCTTATTTAATGTTTTATCCTCTTATTTAATGTCTTATCCCCTTATTTAATGTTTTATCCTCTTATTTAATGTTTCTCCC
>JASDQU010228268.1:17355-31975 GCA_032191745.1 Picea mariana | reverse complement strand
TATACGTCAGGCGGTCGTGCAGGCTATGTCCTTGAAGTTTTTGACTATAAGGAGTTGGTCTCTTGGTGCGTCGATAAATATATTTCAGGCCAAAGAATTATTCCATTGTGGGACCACTCTTGTGTTCCTTTGTCACCTCAGTTCTTCCGCCAGATGTTAATATTGTCGGAGCCAACATTGGCGTTCAAAGGAGAAGATTCCAAGAAGTTCCTAAGAAAGAATAATAATGGGTTGGACCTCTTGCCCGAGTTCCTGGAAGACCCGATGGTAGTTCGTGAAGATATCACAAGCTTGCAGGTTAGTTCATTTAGAAATCCATTCAGGGGAATTGCCTGGCTGTTTACAAGAATAATGGGACAAGAGTCCACAACAACTATTTCCCACATGGATATTTATATTTTGTATTTCAAAGTCAAGGAACAAGCCATTTTTTATTGGGGAAAGCTATTTTCCCATGAAATTTGTTCCTAATTGTCAAGATTAAAAAAGGACAAGAAATTTTATATGTCATCCTACTTGGTTTTTGCGATAGCACATTGCTGTCAATTTCCAAAACTATCTTTGTCCAAGAAGGTAAACTGAGAATTCAACCTAGTAACATTCTTGTACCAGGCCTTGTGGAAGCACACAACCTCCTACTGTTTTTATGATTTTTTTAATGTCTTTGTGTCTGTTTTCAAAGTTTTGTTGTTAGGAGAAGATGATCTACGCATATCTGACCAGGCAACTGAGTCTTTGGACAGGAAGGGGGCACTTGAACATATGGATAATTACACTGTGATAAGTATTTTTGGCTCCAGGGAAAAACATGCTCTCCTTCCATGTCACATTACAAACATAATGTTTGTTTCAAAAATAACAAATAAATACAACTATCGGTTACATCTATTCCAAGAGAAGAGAAAAAATTAGTTCATTACTCTGCCTTGGAAAGTTGGGGACTTTGTGTTGAGGAATGTCAACAAAATTGACAAATTCACAGACCATTTCAACAACTTGAACCTAATATATGCTGAAATCCTAAGAGGCTTCGACCCTAATAAATTCTTTTAGAACATTTACAGACACACGGCTTCGACAATTCTTTTTCCAAAAAACACCTGACCAAAAACAAAGACATTGATGGAAACACTCTTACTTCTAATGTCGATGACCTAGAGACATTGCAAAGCACCACTGCATTGTACAAGGAACATGGAAAATGCCTCAGTGAGAAGAGTGTTCAATCGACGGATAACACTCCCAAAAGTACGACATCCGGGAGCATCGCTCTAATGAGCCACCACATCAACAACGAAACTCAAAATTCTTCAAACGGAGGAGGATATAACGACCCTCCTCACACTAAAAATGATAGTACTCACAAGCTTCCAGTGGACAAGAAGAGAAAAAAATTTGTGGGACAGGTGGAAGAGCTCGAAATTGAGAGTGAGAACATGGAACTTAAGCCTGATCTGGATAACGTATTTCGCTACATTGATCATCCCATAGATGTGATCCAACATATTCATCCAATGGAAATACCTAATACTAAAATTTTTGACAAAGATGAATCCTTCATGTTCCAGAGCATTGTTTTTGACAGCCAGTACAAAAAATTAATTATTGAAAAAGACATGACAAAAACTAGAAGGAGACAATAAGATCTCCCATCCAAAAACCAGATCACTCAATTAAATGCGTGCTGGAAAGGAAAAGTGAAGAACATGTATCTCATTGTCTAGTCATGTGAAGAAGCCATATCAAAGAAATAAAAATTATTCACAAAGATGACCAAAATAGACTTAGCCGGAAGGACCAATGACTTACAAGATGCCAACTTAATCGTCAACTCCTTGTCCTTAACTAAGAAAGCCTTCGATAAATAGGTTAATATTTTTAAGGCGTTGTCTTTGGAAAAGTTTTATAGCATCCTTGAATATGGTGAAGATGACATCGACAACTGGCTAATCAACTATTCGGTACAAAGTGAACAAATTGATCAGGCTCTGCGTAATCTTTCTATCGATCTAAGGGAATTACAAAAATAAATTTTCAAAATAAAAATCCAGAATGTGATCAACGTCACCCCCTTGAGAAGCTACATTGAAGAATGGATCAAGAGGTAATTGAAGTAGGTCGCCGAGGAAAGGCAACAAACAGTTTCCACGATTCTAGTAGTTGTCGACGACAACAATCAAAAGGCATCAGAAAGAAAATAGCAAAAGGGGTGATATGTACCATCACTGTATGATATGTACTATCACTGTAAGTCTATACTGATCAAATCCTTCTTTCTTTACCAATCCAGTTATTCCACTTTTTTAAGTAGAAATGTCTAGCCAAACACCGATACCTTTCAATTTATTCTTTTCAGGTATTACACTCTATCGTCGCCCAATTCTTCTTTGCACGGTCCTATTTCTTGTATATATTTATCTTATGGTCCGCGGGAGCCCCAATCCCATTCAATATGACAAACACATTTATATTTCCAGGAATATGTAACAAACAATATTATTTTTTGATATATTTCAAATAAAACTGTGTTTTATCTCCTTTTATATATATGTCATAATTTTTTATCTTCCACTATGTTGAATTTCAAGAAATTGTATTTATTTAATTTCAAAATTGTTTTTTATCTCCTTTTATATATATGTCCTCATAGATTTTTATCAAGAAATTGGTTTATTTAATTTTAAGGTGTTTATTTAATTTTAATATAACTTTTTTGTGTTGGCACATATAGAGACAAAACAAACAGAAATTTTGAACATGGATACCACGGATACCACCTCTGCTTCATGTTTCTTGCCACATCTCCATTGTAGTTTCCATCTGCCTCCACTACCTTTTCCCCATTCCTGTGCATTTATTCCCAATTCAACATCACTACCATAACACTTGTTATTTAAGCAATGCTGATTTTTATCTTTACACTAGTTAAAATAAAATAAAAACTCTTGATTTTCTAAATTATGATTAACATATTTACAATATATTATTATTTCTTTTCTATTAACAAATACAAAATTTTATTTAAAAAATAAAATAAAAACAATATTAAATTTATCTACTTTTACTCTAGTCTTATTAAAACTAGCAACAACCACTTTAAGTTAATAAAGTGTTTATACTTCATTAAAGTAATACATAAATAGGTAAAATTAGTAATGTTATTAATATAATACATTAATAAAACAATAATAGATTAAAAAATATTAAAATATTACATTATTTAAAGTAATAATAAGTTAATAAAGTATTTATACTTCATTAAAATAATACATAAATATAACACTATACATTAATAAATTAATGTCACATTAATAATATAATACTACATTATACAAATAATACTTTGTAATAATGTATTAATTCATTATTATAATGATCATAATTAATATATTTATACATTATACATTATTAATACATTAGTAAAGTATTAATATATTATAACAATACATTTATAAATTATTATAATGTATTAATACATTATTATATTAATGTATTAGAGTATAAATTAAAGCAATATATTAAAAGATATTAACATATTGGTGAATTTAAAGTTAACTAATGCATTAATTAATTGATTAATACATTAATATAATATCTAAATTAAAGTATTCATATATATTGTAATGTACAAATATAAAATTATTATTGTAGTAATTAATTAATGTTAATAATAGAATACATTAATAAGCCAATACATTAAAAAATATTAAAGTAATAAATTAATAAAGTATTGATATAATAATAAAATAATGCATTAATAAGATAATGATACATTAATAAAGTTTTGAAATTATTTTTGTGCAATTGGACGGAAATGATATTTCTCCACGGTTTTGAAGGGAGTACTACTTCTTTGTTGTTTTGAAATTATATCTTAGCTGTTTTGAACGTGAATAATACTTCTCTGTTTGTTTATTTATTTATAAGCTTATTTCTAAGATTATATATCTAGAGTTTTTAACAAGAATAATACTTCTCTTTGGTTTTTACTTTGCGATTTTCAGAAATTATTTTTGGTTGGGTTGAGCATTTGGACATTTGAAATGAGGTGAGTCACTTTTTACTTTGATCAAATTTTATTTTTAAGATAAAGTAAATCCATAATAATAATTGTTACATCTTTTTTCTCTTCTTTTCAATATGAGCACTCCACCACCTATTCCAAAAATTCATCCTAGCAAGGGGAGGTCCCCCAAAATCACCCTAGAGATCCTTTACTATTATATGGAATCAATAGAAAAAAGAAGAGAAAAGAGAGATGACAAAATCCAAATAGAGTTAGAAACATTAGAAAAAAGGAGTGAAGAAAGAGATGTAAAACTCCAAATAGAGCTAGAGGCAATGATTGATAAAAAAATTAAAGATACCATTCAAGCTCAAATAGAAGATAGATTCTTAGGGTTCAAGATTGAATTGAAGACAGTGAAGGATAGAATTCAAGAAATGGAAAAACATAAACAATCAACCCAAGAAGGAAGAGTTGAAGAAAATCAAAACTTTAGAGATAGGATTAAAGAGCTAGAAGAAAAACTAACCAACAATTTGAACCTGAGTAATATGGAAAATAGATTTGATATCAAACCCATCAAAGAGGAAATGAATAAGATAATCGAATTGAACCATGAGCGTAACAAAAGAGCCTTGAACCTCATAATTTTTGGTATAAAATAACAACAAGAGGAGGATACGCTAGCGATAGTAAAACAAGAATTAAAAAATAAAACACAAATTGATACAACTTACCTAAGAAGAAAAGAGGCTAGGAAAAATAATGGATCACAAAGATAGGCTGATCCGTGTCATAGTAAGTTGTAATGACCATAAATATAATATACTCTTAGTAAATCTCCAAGCTTAAAAGGGTCAGGAATATTTATAAATAAAGACCTCATTCCCGAAGACCAAGCTGAATTAAGGAAGGAAGTTCAAAAGGTAAAAGAAGCCAGGAAAGAAGGAAAATGGGCAATAATTAGAAATCGAAAAGCTATTGCTCAGGATAGAGACTAGAAGGATAATAATAAATAGGAATTTGGGACACTCGGGATCCTTTTTTGGAATTGTCGTGTCTTTCCATGGTGCAAAGGTCCTATGATAAGTTGGATCCCAAGTGATATCTATATTATCTGTCTAGCTGAAAATTGGGAGCATGAGGAGTCTAAAGTCCCTAANTATTTTGCACCTATTAATTCTACTTTTTATAAGAAAAATAATCTAGATAAAAATTGTCCCTATAATAATTTGGAACAAGATATTTATAACTTGCAAAATGAAGGTAATATCCTTGGGCCAAGGAGGCCA
Organism: Picea mariana; assembly: GCA_032191745.1. NCBI lineage: Eukaryota > Viridiplantae > Streptophyta > Pinopsida > Pinales > Pinaceae > Picea > Picea mariana. The sequence goes on along the minus strand of JASDQU010228268.1, from coordinate 26,677 downwards.
CCTAGGGGAATGCCCACCTAGGGCGCACAAGTCAATCACCTAGGAACAACACTTCTTCACCTTTTGATGAGGAATTAAATATATGTAAAATAAATGGTTCCCTTGGTATATAAGGTGAACTGGGACTAAAATACATCATTCTTATATTTTCTTCTGAAGCTATGTGTCTTGATTGTTTTCTTTTCTGAGTTTACATTTTACATTCACGACAATTTCATTTTTAGGGTTTCTATAAAATAACCAGTGCGCCTTCCTTTATGGTTGCCTCCTCGTGACTCTGTTTTCCATGCTTCCACCTCTGAGAGAAATCTTATCTCATTATCTAGCCACTCTCTTAGGGAGAAAATCATTTCCTCTGAGTTTTTTGAGGCAGAAGGGAGGGGGAACCAACTGGGGTTTGCGCCCTTGCTGGTTTCTTCTTTGTGGGGATGAAGTGAGTGCGCCCTCTTCCATGGTTGCACTGGGCTTCTCCCACTAATCCCTGGAGGTCACTCTAATATAACCAAAACCTATTGGCCACTCTCGGGTCACCTCGGTCTGTATCCCCATTTGCTTGGTGACCCAAACTAATGGTGCTCCCTTGTTCAAATTTGTGTCCTTGAGGAGATTTTTTGGTTAGAAGCTGAGATATGGCTTGCATGGTCACCTTCTCCTATAGATCACCTTCTTGGGCAGATCAATTGGTATCAGATCCTCAAGATCCATGGAAAAGCTTCCGATATTGAAGATTGAGCCAATTCATGAAATAATCCAGAGTTTCCCCATTCCAGGGTTTCCATTTTATGCAAGAAGATCCACAGATATCATAATCCCCAAGGGAGATCACATCACCATTTCCATGGAGAGGAGCTCCACAGATCTAAAACAATATATATCTCTCCCTCTAGACCAGTTCAAGCTCCGTTTCCTCAGGGTTTTGATTCCTCTGTTCTCAAAACAGAGTCCTTTGTTCAACATTGCAACCTAGGGGTGCATTTTCTCTTCAGCTGGCCTCACAATGCCTCCATGTAAAGATCCTTTGGTAGTCGACTCATATTCCAACACATCAAATCCCATCCAATATCTTGGCTCCATCCTCAATGAGCTACTTAGAATGCAACAACAAAACAATCCAGATCCATTCTGGTTGGACACTTGAATCCAACTACCCAATTTTATGGGCAAACAAATGGTGAAATGGTGGATTCTTTGATTAGTAGCCTATCCACCTATTTCAATACATGTCCAGGCCTTACCGAGGAAAGAAAACTCTAGATTTTCGCCTTACAATTAGAATGACTGGCACAAACTTGGTGGGATACAGAGAAAGAGAAGACCACATTTGTGATAGATTTTGGGGATGCTCCAGAATCCTCTACTTTGCAACCCATCAAGACCTAGGCTCGACTTTTCGAAGCTTTGAGAAATCACTTCTACCCACTTGGGTATGTGCAATCCTTATGGATAAAATGGCACCAACTTCGACAACTCCCTTCACAAGGAGTGCAAGGCTACATAGAGTTATTTTGCAAGATACGCCTCTTAATTCATGTTCCATATATGGAAGATGTACTCATATTAAAATTTGTGGCTAGTTTATTAGTTCAATTCCATCGAGAAGTAGAGTTGCTTGAGAATCCAACTTTAGATAAAATATTTCAGAGATCTTCGTCTATAGAAAGGAAAGTCGCTCCTAGAGGTCGTATTCCTCAGTCCTGCCCTTAAACCAACCTCCCCGCCTCTCAACCATACATCTCCCATCCCTTAGCCCTATTTCCACCTCCTCAAACTCAAAGCACCACACCCAATATAAATACAAGGACACCCTGGTGCTCATTCCACAAAACTAATTCACACAATTCATCAGATTGTCAAATCCTCCAAAATCTAAAAACCAACAAAACTCTACTCACTGAGCTCATTGCGCCTTCCCAAGTAGAAGATACCAAAGAAGTTCCTCTGGACAATCCCATAGAATTATATCCCTCACTGATTCTAATGACCCAGGAAGACTCGAGCGCATCCACCCAACCCCTCTTCACCCATCACTGCCAATTCACAAACACCTTGGCTTTACTTATTATGGACAATGGAAGCCAGAAAAATTTGGTGTCTCAAGACCTTGTCAACTTCCTTAATATTTTCACCACTCCACATCCACAACCCTATCAACTCGGATGGGTCCAAAAGGATGGCCCTCCCCTCATAGTTTCCAAGTGTTGTCTGGTCACTTTCTCCATAGGCCAATTCAAATATACTATCCTCTGTGATGTCCCCCCCTGGATTGTGTGGATTTGTTGCTCGGTATCCCATACCAAACCCAAAGAAATTCTATCTATCTATCCAAATCCCTCCAGTGAAAAATTACCAAAGAAGTCCACACTTATATCTTAACTGCAGCAAAACCCAAACCCCCTTCTACCAAAGAAAAAATCCCACATGTACACTTAAACCAATGTGTCTCTCTCTATTTGGTGCACCCAATAACAACAAACAATACAACACACCCTATTCATGAAATTATGACTCCCCTCCTCCATGAGTTCGCAGAGGTATTTCAACCTCCGGAGGGACTTCCCCCCTCTCGCCACATTGACCATTCCATTCATCTCATCCCCAAATCTTCCTTACCTAATGCCCCTACTTACCAGTTGGCCCCAATAGAAACAGAGGAAATGGAAAGACAACTGACTGACCTCATCAACTCTGGCCACATCCAACCTTCATCTTCTCCCTGTGCTTCAACCGCCTTTGTCATCCCTAAAAGAGATACCTCAGAAATGTGCCTTGTCACTTATTACTAAGCCTTGAACAAAGACATAACAAAAAACCATTACCCCCTTCCCTAGATTGAGGAACTACTCGACACCCTCCAAGGAGATAAGTGGTTTACTAAATTGGATTTGACAACCGACTACCATCAAGTTCGAATGAACCCAGATGATGTTTGGAAAACAACGTTCAAGACCAAATTTATTCATTTTGAGTGGAAATTCATGCCTTTCGGTCTCACCAATGCCCCAACTACTTTCATGAGGCTCATCAATGACATCTTCAGAGAACATTTGGGTCGATTTGTGGTCATCTACTTAGATGACATTCTCATCTTCAGTTGGACATGGGACACTCACATGCAACATGTCCGACAAGTTCTCCAAATTCTCCAGGAACACAAGTTGCAGGTCTAAGAGAAGAAATCATATTTTGGTCAGAATTCAGTCCCCTATCTCAGCTTTGTGGTCAGATCAGAGGGTATTCAACCAGATCCATCTCACATCCAAGCATTGAAACAATGGACTCTACCTTCTTCAGCTAAGGAGTTGATTTTTTTTTTGGGTGGCATCAATTTATATTGTAAGTTCATTCCCTCTTTTTCAAATCTTGCTCGACCTTTGCATCAACTCTCAAATACTTCTTCTACATTGATCTGGACCAAAGAAGAAACTACTCACTTTGTTCAGCTCAAAGATGCCCTCTGCTCATCCCCTATTTTAAATCTGCCAGACTTCTCCCAACCCTTTGAGATTGATTCTGATGCCTCACAATATGCTATTGGTGCCATACTTAAACATGGAGGACACCCCATTATTTACCACTCTGAAACCCTGTCTGAGGCAAAAAAAAATTATAGTACCTATGACAAGGAATTTTATAGTCTGGTGCAAGAACTCAAACAATGGAGGCATTATTTGTTGGGTAAAGAAGCCATTCTACATGCTGACCACCACCCTTTTATTTTCATCAACTCTCATTCGAAGATTCAGGAACAAAGGCACCTTAAATGGGCCTCCTACATTCAACAATTTCACTTAGTCATCAGATACAAGAAAGACACTTCTAATAAAATGGTTGTTTTTCTAAGTCGACCTCCCACTCCAGTTATTTCCATTCTAGAAGTACGTTGTGTTACTTATGACACATGGAAAGATCAATATGCTACTGAAACCGACTTTAGAGAGATTTGGGAAGCTTTACAAAGCCCCATAGTGATCAATCAGACCCTCTTCCTAGACTACACTATTCGGGATGGGTGGCTATATAAGTTGAATTTTCTATGTGTTCCACACTTAGAAGACTGCCTCTTGATCATCAGGGAGGCGCATGCTTTAGTCTATGGGGGCCACTTTGGGACCACAAAGGCCACCCAACATATGTAGTTCCATTTTCATTGGCCTTCCATGTAGCCTCAAGTTGAAAAATTTATCATATCTTGTGCCTTATTCTCACAATCCAAGCCATCCAATCGAAAGCATGGGTTGTATCAACCACTTTCTCTTCCTTCTCGGCCCTGGGAGTCAATCTCAATGGCCTTCCTAAGTGGACTTCCAACAACCCAAAAGAAATATGATGCAATCTGGGTAGTGGTATGCTACTTCAGCAAAATGGCACTTTTTATCCCATGCATAAAGACTACTACAACAATGCAAACAACAAAACTCTATTTTTGTCATGTCTGGCCCCATTTTGGCCTCCCAAGGAGTATCATCTCAGGTAGAGATTCTCGCTTCCTCAATACATATTGGAAGACCATATGGGCGCTATTGGAGTGCCACCTCAAGTTTTCTACTACATTCCATCCTCAAACAGATGGCCAAATAGAGGTCATCGACAGAGTCTTGGTTCATGCTCTCCAAACTCACTTTGGGCGCAAAAACCAATGGGACGATTACTTACACATTCTCCAGCATAGCTACAACAAGGTAGCACATTCTTCTACAAGATTTTCACCTTTTGAAGTCTTCTTGGGATTCCAACCAACATCTCCAACCGAGCTTCCACTCACTTGGGCTCCGCAAGGTATCTTCCATCAACAACAGGAACAACTGTCACCTCAACGATTTCTCCAACAAATTGCACAACGCCATAGTGCAGTCACATTAGCACTCTAAGTAGCAAAAGATCATGCCAAGAAGTGCCATGACAAACACAAAACATTCATGGCCTTTCAACTAGGGGATCAAGTTTGGTTACACTTGGATAATAAGCGCTTCAAAGGCCACCATCACAAGCTTCTGCCAATCATATATGGTTTCTATACAACACTCGACAAGATTGGAAAAAATGCATATAGGTTGGATGTGCCACCACAACTAGGAATCCACAATGTCATTAATGTAAATCACTTAAAGTTGTTTGAGACTTCCCTCTTGGAAGAACTAGTCACCATCATTCATCCAATGGACAACATTCCTGATTTCCAACTCCCATTAGCCAAAGACACTATACTGGACACTCGAAGTTGCTCTACAAGACACCAAACTTACACTTCATATCTGATAACCTACCAAGGCCAAAATCTAGCTTAGGAAAAGTGGATCACAACTGATGTATTGCACAACAAGTTTCTGCATCTTCTCATGGAAGCCGGGACGCTTCTTGATCTAAACAGGGAGGAATTGGGCCAAGGAGGCCACCTAGGGCACACAAGTCAATCACCTAGGCGCAACACTTCTTAAACTTTTGATGAGGAACTAAATATATGTAAAATAAATGGTTCCCTTGGTATATAAGGTGAAACAAAACTAAAATAAATCATTCTTACCTTTCCTTCTGAAGCTATGTGTCTTTATTGTTTTCTTTTCTGAGTTTCCATTTTACATTCACGACAATTTTGTTTTTAGGGTTTCTAAAGAATAACCAGTGCGCCTTTATTCATGGTTGCCTCCTGGTGATTCTGTTTTCCCTGATTCTACCTCTAAGAGAAATCTTATCTCATTATCTAGCCACTCTCTCAGGGAGAAAATCATTTCCTCTGAGTTTTCTGAGGCAGAATGGAGGGTGCACAAACTGGGGTTTGCGCCCTTGCTGGTTTCTTCTTTGTGGGGATGAATTGAGTGTGCCCTCTTCCATGGCTACATTGGGATTCTCCCACTAATCCTCATAGGTCACTCTGAGATCGCCAAAACCTCTTGGCCACTCTAGGGTCTCCCCGATCTAGATCCCCATTTGCTTGGTCACCCAAACTAATGGTGCGCCCATGTTCATATTTGCATCCCTGAGGAGAGTTTTTGGTCAGAAGCCAAGATATGGCTTGCATGGTCACCTTCTCTTGTAGATTGCCTTCTTGGGTAGATCAATCCTCTTGCTAGAGACTTTAATGCTAGGACTGTAACTAAAAAGGATACTCTTTTAAGAGATGACTCCAACCATAATATTTTATGGCTAGATGAGAACCTTGTTTTATCTAATAGCTACAAAATAATCTCTTAAGACCTAATTGAGAATTCGTTTGGTACTGAATTATTTAAGATCTACAACTCTCAAGACCTAATAATTTGAAATGGAGTAATGAAGTGGCCGAACTCCAACCAAATGACATGTATTCATGGGCTAGGTAGTAGTGTTGTAGATTATGTGATATCTGATATCCCCGTTTCCAACCAAATAACAAATTTTGACCTTTTAAATGACCATGAGCCCAACTCTGATAATAAAACTTTAACCCTAAATCTAAAAGAATCCATGCATAGAAGCACCATTGAAGAGAATTTTGATAATCAAAGGAATTTGCACTTTGACAAAAGTAAAGTTGACATTTTCTTAAAGGATTTAAATAGTAAATTAAACATCCTAACTTATAAGGACAACATTGGATAACTCTATCATAATTTTACAACTACCCTTTCCACTTCTATTAACAAGTTCTCTTTCGAGGTGTCCTATAAAAAGAATAACAGAACAACCAACCCCTTGTATGATAAAGAATGTAAAATTGATAGGAAACCCATTAGGGATGCTTCTAATGAGCCCTTAAAACTCGATAAGATCAATACGTACAAATCCCTAATTAAAAAGAAAAAAATATACTATATCAATAAAAGGCAAGATCAACTTTCACAACTATACAAGTTGGATCCTAAGAAGTTCTCGTGCCAAATTCTAAAACGCAATACTAAAGAAAATAATAGGATTCCCTTAACGGACTGGAAATCCTATCTTAAAATTCTTTACAATTTCCCTAATGCCATGGACACCATTCCTATTGTCCCTACAAAGGATGAAGTTTTTTCTTTAGATGACATAGAGTTTAGGGTTAAGCGGCTCGCAAATGGGAAAGCTAAGGACATTGAAGGCTACCAAGCTAGAGTTTTTAAAATCAGAGGGCCAATCCTTATCCCTCACATACACAAGTTCTTCAATTTAACACTCAAGAGGGGATTCTCCAAACCCTAGACACAAAGCCTCATTGTTCCTATTTTAAAAAATGGGGATAGAAACATTCCCTCTAATTATAGGACCATTATGATTAGCCCGATTTTAGCAAGCTTTATGGAATTATTTTGGAAAAGAAGATTAGGATTTGGCTAGAAATCCACGGTAATAGAGATAAAGGTCAGACCAGGTTTAGGAGATATCATTCAACTGTGGACCATCTTGTTACCTTTCAGATTATTATAGATGAGTTCCGCAATACTAAAACCAATCTTTTTTGTTTTTTTCTTGACTTTAGAAAAGATTTTGACATGGTTCCTAGGAAGAATCTTTGGAATAGGTTGGAAGAGATAAAAGTGCCTCTCGAGTTGAGGGCTTCTGCAATAAGGATGTATGAGAATGTTATTTCTAAGTTCAAAAACACTAAGGGCTGGTCAAAAGAGATTAACTGCAATATCAGAGTCAAACAATGTTGTCCCTTGTCCCATACCCTTTTTGGCATATACATTGATAAGTTAGAAGAATGCTTGGAAAAAGAAGGTCCTGCCGGCCCCACTCTCACTGGTATAGTAATCAATCTTCTTCTTTATGCCGATGATATAGTTCTTATGCCAAGGAGTCCCCATGATCTTGAAAACCAACTAAGAATCCTCGAGTATTTTTGCTCCAATATGGTTATGACTGTTAATACTGATAAGACTAAGGTCATGATTATTAAATCCAATAATACCCATTATGATACCTTTGCATATGACAACAAAAACTTGGAGGAAGTGAATTCATACAAATATCTTGGAATTCATATTCACCACAAGCTCAATTTGAATTATAGCATTGAGAAAAGGATTATTGGGGGATGGAAAGCTTATTATGGGCTTGAAAACAATTGTAAATCAATTGATCTTTGGACTTGGGATAAGAAGAAACTCCTCTTTGAGACTCTTGTTACACCTTTTATTCTTTATGGATGTGAAGTATGGGGTTGTAGTATCTCTCGTGAATCTTGGAGAAAGATAGAGAAAATACAAAAGAATTTTATAACCTATAATCTCAAAATTAAAGGAAATACGCCCTATCCCATCCTCCTCCTAGAAACAAGTCTCTCCCCTATTGAGAGCATGGCTATGACTAGATACCTAATGTATAAGATTAAGTTAAACAACATGGAAGACAAGAGGCTACCTAAAATTGCTTCAAAATCATGTCATAACCACCATCGACTCAACCGAGGATGGCATAAAGACATCTGGTCTTGGATAAATGTAGTGACTTGAAATAAAAATTTGATATAAATCATTTCAATTGCACAAATAGATTAATCACCAGAACATATAAATTTAATTGCACAAATAGATTAATCACCAGAACATATAAATTTAATTGCACAAATAGATTAGCTTACGGACAACCTCATAACACATCATATTCCTTAAATTTCATAAAACAAATACATAAATTAACATACCTGGGTCTGATGCTAACCCTCCGTTTATGCATGTCTTGTTGACCTTCCTGCTGCTGCCTTGCCCAACTTGAATCCACAGACCAATCTCTACACAAAACTGAGTATCCACCCTGCCAACTAGGACAACTACCTAGCTCCAGGATACCATATGGATATCCTGGCCCCCGTGCCCAAAACCCCCAGCAAATCGGTGCCCCCTGATCTAATCCTCCTGACTCCAGAACTCAACTCTCCTCTCTGCAAATCCAAGAGAGCCCCCAAAAATCCAAAAAATTCCCATAGAATGATCCTCCCTGCCTTCGTAAACCTCCTCCCCTGATATCCCTCCTTCACCACCCTTTCTCCTCATTTATTACCTTATCTACACATCCATTACCTTATCCGATTATTAATGCTTTATCCTATTATTCATGTCCCCTTATCTGTTTATTAATGTCCCTTATCCCCTCCGTATACGTAATCTTTAATTGAACAATATAATTTATTAACCCTATTAATTTAATACCCATGTCAATGAATGTAACATGTAATTAATTAATCAAATTGAAACCATTAATTAATTAATTAATAAATATTTAATTCGTATCATTATACCAATCTTCGTTTAATTAATAATATGTTAGAAAAATTAATTACCTAATAATTTTACTTAATAATTCCCTAAACATATATTCTACTAGGGTTGTTACATACACCCACCCTTCAGGAAACTTCGTCCCGAAGTTA
>JASDQU010228267.1:3807-17325 GCA_032191745.1 Picea mariana | reverse complement strand
AGTTGGTAATAGCTCAAGCTTTGGCAACCAAATTCTAGGAGGACTTTCTTTAAGAAATAATTCTCCTCTCATAAATCTTTTGACTTGAGATGATTAATTAGTATGAAAAGGTTTCCATGAAGCAAAACATATTCTCTAGATAAATTTTTGAAATACAAAGAATACTGAAGTTTTTGTCATTCTTCTGACAAACTCAAAAGATTGTAAAAAGGTAAATATGAATAGTGTCTAGACTTTATGCCAAGCAATAACACTGCTGGGTTATGAAATATTTTGCATCAAATTGTAGCATTAATTTTGAAACACTGTAATATTTATTCAACTCTGGCCTGCACTAAAATAACTTGAAAAACCGTAATGGTACACAACGGAAAATGAACTATCCTTCAAGATAGTCAATGATAGCTCCTTTTGGGAGGTCATTGACCCTTTTCTAGCATCAAATGGTCAACAAGAAGCCTAGGGAAATAGAAGAAGTCAAATGTTGCTTAGGGGATAGTGAGGGCACTCTCATTTTTTCACTGGAAATTTTTGTAGTTTTTTGACAGATTTTGAAAGAGGCTTTACACAACAATCAGGTGAGGAAATTGAGGCTTTAGGTGAGGTCGTTGGAGGATCCCCTAAAACTTTACAATGTTTTATAATTTAGTGAAAGATTCACCAATATTTTACAAGATTTTATAATTCAGTGTAAGATTCGCCAATATTTTATAAGATTATAAAATTAACTAAAAGATTTTCCAAAAACTTATATATACATTTTATATTATTGATAAAATAGCCTTCAATTTTTCCTATGTATCATGGGGATTCTCCCATTTATTATACATATAAATTTAGGGGGGGTTATTAAAATCACCCTTGGAGCTGGTATGCAAGATGAAAAATTCCCTCTATGGTTTAAAACAATCACCAAGGATGTGGTATCAAAAAATCAATACTTATATTCTAGGACTTGGTTTCACAAGAAGCAAAGAGGATCATTGTGTGTATTTTAAATTAATTAGTGATCATTTGATATACTTGGTCAGAGTATGTAGATGACATGTTGCTAATAGGAAACAACAAGGAGATTATCGAAGATGTGAAAAATTAGTTGTCCTCTAAATTTGACATAAAGGATATCGATGCTTCAAATTTAATTTTGGGCATGAAAATTAAAAGAGATCGGAAAAAGAGGAAACTTTGGTTAAATCATAGAAAATATGTTGAGACAATATTGCATAGGTTTACTATGAAAGAATGAAAACTGGTAAAGGTCTTTATTCCTATTGGTGTAAAGTTATATGTGTATCAGTGTCCCAAGACACGGGAAGAGGAAGAGGACATGTCTCATGTTCCATATGCGAGTGGATTTGGCAGTTTGATGTATGCAATGTTCTATACTAGACTGGACATTGCACATGTAGTAGGCGTTTTGAGTAGGTATATGTCAAAACTAGGGAAGGAGCATTGGACAATAGTAAAAAGGGGTTTTAGGTATTTGCATGGCACTACTAGCATGGTTACAAAGTTTTTGTTCAAGTATTGGGTTGGTACAACAAGATGTAAGGATATATTGTGACAGTAAAAGTGCAACTTTTCTAGTGAAGAACCTGACTTATCATTCAAAGACAAAGAATATTGATATTCAATATCACTTTGCGAGAGACATGTTTGAAGAAAAGAAAGTGTTGTTGATGAAGGTGGACACTTTGAAGAATGGTGTAGATTCATTAAAAAAGTATGTGAGCACTAAAAAGTTATCTTGTTGTAGAGGATCCATGGGCATTGCTGCCTTGAATTGTTGACTATGTAACCTTGTAACCCCCTGTATGCAAAGAAAAAAACAAGTGGGAGAATGTTGGGTATATGTTATGTTTTTTTCACAACCAGCATTAGTGTATGCTACATTGCATCAGGCGTGTAGGGGGGTTTGGGGGAAATTTCCCCGAGAATTTTTTTTTCCTCAAGAAACGTGTCACATTTTTGCCTCATTTTTTCGTGTTGTCTCGATTTTCATGTCCATTGTTGGGAGGGTTTTCGGAACATGGTTTTTGGCCGATCGTTTTCTATTTTTGGTTAAGGAATTAGGGTTGTTGACTAATCCAAGTCATTTGGTTAGGGTTTTGGATGTTTCTAGATCCTATATGTATATTGTATTGTAAAACATGTAACACTATGAATGAATATATAATATGTTGGTTTTCCCGGTTTGGATTTCTAGGGGAAAATTCTCTGTCTAATGTGTGTATTTTCCATTGTATATTTTCTGTTGTTTTACTAAAAATATGTTTACAGTAAATATTATACAAGGTTAAAATCTACATTCTCATATACATTACAAATCCCTACCGATCGTGAGTAAGACGGTGATAGGTTTTCCATAAATCCAAGTGGAACATGAAGGAATATGCAAAGGGTACACAGAACACAAGAACATGAAGAAACCATTTCCAAGCAGTGATTGAAAATCAAAAGGAGTCTTGGACAATATAAATTCATGTCTATGAACCAATATCAGTTGCTTCACTTAGCAGGTATGTATACTATGTTTCATGTATTGATGATTTCTCATGTAAAACTTGGATTTACTTTTTGAAGGCTAAAAGTGAAGTGTTCAACTAGTTCAAAAAATTCAAGGCACTTGTTAAAAACATGTTTGAAAATAAGATAAATATTTTGAGATTAGATAATGGGGGAAAATTCACTTCAGATGAATTCAAGGCATTTTGTAAGGAAGTTGGGATTAAGAGGGAGCTCTCTACTCCCTATAAACCTCTACAAAATGGTGTGGCAGAAAGAAAGAGCCGTACAATCATGGAAGCAGTGAAGGTCATGATTCATGATCAAGACTTATCAATGCATCTAAGGGAAAAGGTAGCTAGGACCACTGTGTATGTGCAAAAAATAAGTCCCCACAAAGTACTTGGGAACAAGACACCAGAATATATGTTTACAGGTAAAAAGCCATAGTTTAGCCACCTAAGGATATTTGGTTGTCCAATATATGTGCATGTCCCCAAGGACAAGAGATCTAAGTTAGACCCTTCAAGAAACGAGGGAATATTTTTTGGATACAATGAGACATCAAAGGAATAAAAATATTAAATCCTTGGTCACCGTCATATTGAGACTAACAGAGATCTCACCTTCGATGAGGATACAAATTTCAGTAGATCAAGACAAAATTATTCAGATGAGATTCATGATGAGGATCCTAAAGCTCCCAGAGTTATAGATACATATATAGGTGATTATTTTGTACTAGAATATCATGATAGGGAAGAACCATAGATACCCGCAAACTCATCTCGAGAGATGAATACCAAGAAGAGAAGACCATCTTGGGCTCAGAAAATTATTTAGGATGCAGAGAATTATGGTGCTCCATATGGATCCTTTAGAGAAAGAAAGAGGCCTTGATCTTACTCTAGTTGTGTGGCATTGCTAAGTGACATCATTGATGCTGAGCCTACCAGTTATGAAGATGATGCAAAGAAGAAAGAATGGAAGGATGCCATGGTTGAAGAATACCAGTCTATTGTAAAGAATGATGTTTGGGATGTGGTTCTGAGACCAAAAGAGAAGAAATTTGTAAGTTCCAAGTGGATTTACAAGAAAAAACATTGAATAGATGGAATTATCAAGAAATAAAAGGAAAGTTTCATAGCATGTGGTTTCTCCCAGAAAGAAGGAATAGATTATGCGGAGATATTTTATCCTATGGCAAGATACACTTTAATTAGAGCTATACTTGCAATAGCTATGGTAGATAAGTGGAAGGTACACTAGATGGACATGAAGACAAATTTTCTAAATGGTGTAATAGAAGAAGAAGTGTATGTGGATCATCCACAACGTTTTGAGACACATGACAATCACACACATGTGTGCAGATTGAAGAAATCCTTGTATGGTTTAAATAAATCACCCAGAGCATGGTATGGTATAATTGACAACTTCCTCATGATTTTGTGCTTTACCAAGAGTAAAGAAGATTCCAACCTATACTTCAAGGTTGTGGATGGTGGACCAATGATACTACTATTATATGTGGATGACCTATTTATAATAAGAGACAAGAAGCTCATCACTGAGAGTAAGAGGAAGCTTGCTGCAAAATTCAAGATGAAAGACTTAGGAATGATGCATTAATTCTTAGGTCTAGAGGTATGGTAGAGTTTGAGTGATATTTTCCTTAACCAAAGAAAATATGTTGTTGATGTTCTGAATGGATTTAGAATGATGGATTGCAAGGCCATGCCTACACTGATGGTGACAAATCTGAAGTTGTTGAGTGATACATCTTCAGAGATAGTAGATGACACCATTTATAGATAGATGATTGGTTTGTTGATGTACTTAACGAACAAGAGGCTAGATATGTTTTTTGTGGTGAACACATTAAATCGGTATATGTTAAGTCAAGAAATGTTAACTTGATTGTAGAAAAAACATGTGATGAGGTACCTGAAGGTTACAATTGATTATGGAATCAGATAAGCTTCAGATCGTGCGATAAGCCTGCAAGGCTTTACTAATTTATATCGGGAGAGTACATATGGATGTTACTTTAGTATGGTATCATCCATGACCTCATGGTTCAACATGAAGCATAATCATCACTAGTGTGGCGCTTAGTATAGCGAAAGAAAAGTATATAGAAACGTGTTCATATAGTAGTGAAGCAGTGTGGCTTCAGAAGATGCTTGCAATATTTTTTGATCTCGAGTTAGAGGTGACTTGTATTTGGTGTGACAAACAAAGTTGTGTGAAGTTGAGAGAGAACCTGGTGTTCCATGAAAATTCCAAGAATATCAATATTAGGTACCATTATATCAGAGATATGGTACATAAGGGAGCAATGAAGCTCCAATATGTATCTATAGATAAGAATATAACAAATGTGTTGAACAAGCCTCTATTGAGAGTGAAGTTTGTGTACTTCAGAGACAAGATTGGTGTGGTCTAGAAGGATGTCCCTAGTAAGAGGAAGTGATGATTTATAGTTGAAATCCATGACAACAACTTCAACATGTGGTAGAAGCAATGGGTGGCCATTCATGGGCATGTTATGTCTACTCCAATGAAAATGTCTGGAATGTCGAGTTAATGCTACTCCAGTGAAAATTTATGGTACACAAAGGGATACTCTAATGAAAGATTTTGGTACACCGAGTTACTACTACTCTAGTGAAAAAGTTTGGTACACAGATTGGTACTCCAGTGAAAAATTTCGGTACACAAGTTATTGATTTTGGAACCAGTCAACATGACCTCACACAAGGTCAACGAATGCCATGCCTTCAGGGATGGTTAGTTACCCAAATGTTTAAGTTGGTGGGCCAACCTGTGTGGTTGGAGGTGTTTCTTATCCTTGGTCTAGATGGGTAGTGTGTCCATAGTACATCACCTGATCCTCGTGATTAAATTCCTGGCCATTGTGGATCAATTTCTTGGTCTGCCTACCAAATGTTACTAGTTCTTTGTGGAATTAGATGCCATATTATGTCTCAGCTGGCAAGTGAAATCCCCTTGATGAAATAAATCCTGGATGGATTATGAGACCTTGGATGTTGATGTGGTTAGAAAAATGATTCAATATAGACTCATAGAAATTCAACGAGTCAATGGTCCAGTGTACAAAATAGAAGAAGTAGTCATGATGATCATGCCAGAGGAATACCTTCCTTGCTAAGAGGGAGTGTTTAAGTTTCAGTAGATTCAKWAGATATTGTTATTATATTCATATTGTATTTTACAAAGAAAAAACCCTAAAGAATAATATTATATTATATTTTTTATGTYRKCCCTATTGTTCCTTTGTAAAAGTCGGACCTATTGTGCCTTGACAAGTCAATTGTAAATTAGAAGGGTAAAGTGGATAGGTTGGCCCTGTCTTAATTCTAGGAAACTCAACCTTTATTTATAAGAGGCTAGGTGCCTCACTTGGATAACACTCACAACAAGATCTCTCACACATAAAAGTGTGCAAGTTTAAGAGATTGATGCAGATACGGAGGAAGGGTGGCCCAACTACAAAGGAAGGGTGTTCTGGTGAAGGGTTTTGGTTATCTATTGGAGGACTATATTGGTGTAGTGGTGCACTACCCTATTCTGGTTAGGGTTTCTAGTTTATATTCTTTTATGGTGAGATATCTCTTAAGAGATACATTGTACTTGTTGAAGAATCTATATTGAAGAAGCTTTGCTGGGTTTTCTCCCCCACAAGGGTTTCCCAAGATAAATATTGTGTATACTATGGATGTATTTATTTTATTGATCCTTATGCAAAAAAATATTATTTTAGTAGTCTGAATTTAAAGAATACAGAACACACTTAACTTTCTAAGAATAATTTTAACGATACAGATGCAAATTGGGATGGAAATATTAATGATAGAAAAATCATCAGTGGAGGCACATTCTTCCTTGGAAGTTTTTTACTGTCCTGGCTCATCAAGAGACAAACTTCCATTTCTCTCTCTATAGCTGAAGCCAAATATATAGCGGAAACTTCATGTTGTACTCAAGTGTTGTGGATTAAAAACAATCTTCAAGGTATTCAAGTTCCTTTTGATCAACCTGTATCCATCATGTGTGACAATACCAGTGCTATTAATCTCTCTAAAACCCCCGTTCAACACTCTAATACTAAGCACATACCAATAAAATATCATTTTCTTAGAGAACTAGTTCAAAATAAGTTGGTGAAATTAGAGTATGTTCCTTCCAAAGACCAGATTGTAGATATTTTTACAAAAAATTTACGAAGAGAACCCTCTGAATATCTCATATATAATTTGGGGATGATCTCATCTTCCTTTATTTAGTAAAGAAAACATTTCACTATTTTGCAAGGTGATCCATTTGTTGTTGTATCAGGGCTATTTGTTGTTGTTGTTAATATCTCCATTAATTATAAAAATAAGTTTTCGTATGTGGGGATTTACAAAATTGAATTTTGTAATAGCTCTCGATGGTATTATGTTTAAGGGAAGTTTTATGCACCCAAAAAGACCATGCATGGAGAATATCCAAAGTCTCTCTCTTTCATTGTTGTCAAAGGGGAAGAAGAAAACAAACCCAAATGTTGATGCACATTGAAAGTGGGAGAATCTTAATATTTATTTGGCAGTCACACGCATTGAAAGGGGAAGCAACTTAAGCACATTGAAAGGGGGAGAAGCTTATCCAATCAACTTTTAGAACAAAGAATAAGGATATTTTGGTTTCCATCAATGAAAAAGGGGTAGTTTTTTGTGCATATGTTGTCATTGATGTCAAAATGATCATGTATATTATCAATTCTAGTGAAATGAAAGACAAATATGGTGCACAAACAAAGCAAGTTGTGAAAGGGGGAAAATAGGAGTGTGCATAAGGATCGAGGGATCAATGATGCATTAGAAGTGAAGTACAATGGAGCTTACTATGACATATTTCCATATCCATGATTGAAAAATGGATCATTGGATGTTAGACGTGTTCAGTTATAACGTAATGACAGACAAGGATGAAAACACAAGTTCACATAATTACATATAAGAATGAAAACATAAGTGCATAGAAGGATCGAAGGATCAATGATGCATTAGAAGTGCAGTACAAAGGAGAAGAATGTGATAGAGTTTCCTATACATGATTTCCAAATGGATCGACTAATGTTGGTGCTCCAGCACGATGACGAATGTGCAACAACTGCAGGATGCCTTGAACTAGTACGATGAATGATACAATAGAGTGTGATGAGATGAAGTTGGTGCAACAAGAGATGGAGTAGACTACAAAGGAACGAATGGAAGTTTAGTGGTATTGTGGGGTGACTGGGTGAGGGTGTTGTAGGGAAAGTGTGATAGGTTGAAGACTTGAAGTCTTGCACTCCTATTCTATCTATGTAGTATGTGTTATGTCAACCAGAGTGTGAATTGTTGTGACATTGAACATTTTGGTAAAATAAGTAAGACTTGGGCAGTTTGATTTAGTCAAAGAATGTCCAACTGCAAGTGAACAACACATATTCTTAATTTATACAAAAGTGTGTCCACATACAACTAACTAGACTTTGATATGGTTAAAACATGCCAAAAATATAACTTTTATGAGTCCACAAACTTAATTTAGAAATAATTATGTCCACATATAAGTAACTAGACCTTGATCTAGTCAAGATATGTCCAAAATATAATTTCCATGCATTCACATACTTTATTTAGACAAAAGTGTAACCACCAGGACTTTCATCTGGTCAATATATGCCCACAATATAGTCATTACGCATCCACATACAGGAGTTGGAACTCAATAAAAAACATTATAAAGAGGGATTCTCTCTTTTCAAACGAAGCATGAATGAGATGAGAAGAAAAATGTCTTGTAACTATTCAAAGAAACTGAACTGGAGACATATTACCTTGTTTTTTAATTGAGGAGAAAGGTCAAGTTTTGTAAGATTTATTTTTTAAAACTGAACATAGGGTGGTAGGTTCATGCTAGGGTGAGTTAAATCTCACTGAGGATTTGTTTCCTCATCATTTGTAACAGGTTGGTTCCTGAGAGGATAAGTGTCCTCTTTATCTATGATAGATTGGTTCTTGAGAGGATTGGTGTCCTCATTGTCTATGATAGGTTGGTAACTGAGAGGATTGGTGTCCTAATTATCTGCAACATGTGGGTGCTTGTCAATATGAATAGATATAAATTTTAAGTTGGTTCTTGTAGAATAAAATAAAGAAAGATGTTATGTTGTTGTAACGACCCCATCGTTACAACAACCAACGAAGCAGTTTTTTTGTTTTTTTTCTCAACTTTTTTTTTTCAGGAGTTAAGAGGCAAGAAGGAGACGATGAAAATAGTTTAATCAAACCACTGATGATGAATGATAGCACACAGTCTAGGAAACAAGTTACTATGACACCACACACTGGCTCAAGACAACTGGCAAACATGCGCAAAATAACAAGGAGGACGACTACCCTTCCGACAGAAACACGACCATGCTTACAAGCTAAGGGACAACACCCCCATCCCGACATCACGACCTAGACGAACAGAAACTAGAGCCTCAAGGCACGTCGACCTAACACCTGAAGGCGTGACGCCCTTGTGCCAAGAGCAGCTTTCATGCTCGTCAGCACTCACACAAAAGAACCTACTCTGGCCACGATCTCGTTCGTCGGTATCCCACATGGAATGCCATAATCCCCTCATCAGGAATCATACCATTCCCTGAGTGATAGATGCGTCAATAAACTTGGTGTAAAATAAGGGACCAAGACTCAAGAAAACTCCGATGAGCTAGGAACTGAAATAAATGACATGAAGACTATGCCTATGCCCCCAAGCAACGGGTAGACAAGACGCAAGATAACCTTCGAATTTAATTGCGTGAAGGACCAGAAGAATCTTGTTTCCTACAGGACAACCTATGGTGTAAGGATAGACCCATCACCCCTTCCAGCTCGACCTAAGGCGCGAGGCGCAAAAATACGAAAAACTAAGGGCTAGTAAGGTTTTAGCTGAGCATCTACTAAAATCTCGTCCATTATGCTTGTGTAAGCTAAAGGACTAGTACACCCAAAATCATGATGTCTAACGCATCATGATATCCGTCAAGCAAGAAGTCTAGGGGCGAAGGAGTGGACCTTTATCATTACTATTGTCATCAAAGCTATCATAAAGGTGAACCAAAATAGGCATTTAACCAAATCAACACTTGTCAGCAAAATACATTGTTCATTAAAAATGTGAACTCTTAACATTTTTAAAGGTGATCTATGCTGCCCCAAAAATGAAATTGACGTCAAAATAACCAGTCGAAATTTAACCAGTTTAACTTAATGACAAGGCGGTAAATTTTTTTTATTAATCGAAACCTTATAACGAGTTATAATTGGTGTCTAGATTAATTCCTTGATAAATACTTTGGTCAACTGTTGACATTCTTATAACACAAGAGATGGCTTTCTAAAATGGTAAGAAGATGTTGTGTAAAGTAAATCAGAATTACCAACTCTGTAAACTACTGTGTAATTATACTCGGGCTATCAAATTAAAAATGGAAGGTGTGTAGTTGAAAGGTCGCCTGGAAAACTAAATGGAACACCACTCAATACATATACATTTTTAATCAATTTGTGCACTGGTTGTCAATTAAAATAGAATGGGCAGATCGAAAAGTGGCAAATCAGAATGGGGCTTCGAAATGGGGCAACCATAATTAAAAATAGAATGGGCAAATCACAATGTGGAAAATTGGAATGGGGCAATCAGAATGCCTCAAACATAGTTAAAAATGGAATGGGCAAATCAAAATGTGGCAAATCGGAATGGGGCAATCAGAATGCGGCAAACATAGTTAAAAATGGAATGGGAAACTCACAGAGTTTAAAGATTTCCATTACATTCATTGTCTGATTAATGTTGCAACGTAGTGATCAATTATGATTTTTCTGGCATACCCAACAAACGTAGACTGAAAATAAAGAAATCATTTTTCATTCGCCTAGGCTACCCAATCAAACGTAGACATGGATCATAACTAATTCCTTTTTTTCAATCGACTGGGGTGCCCAAGAAAAGACGCAGATAGGTATAACAAAAATGTTTTCCCCCTTCCAAGTTAAAAAATATAAAACGCAGACTAAGAAATTAATTGGTTTTTTTCGTTTCCAGGATATCCTGACAATGTAGACAGGAATAACAAACATTTTTCCCCTTCCAGGGTAACAAATATAAAATGCAGAATAAGAAATTAATTTTTTTTTTCGTTTCTAGGATATCATGACAATGCAGACAAGAATAACAAACGTTTTTCCCTTGCCAACATACCAATACAAATGCAGACATGAGTCAATTTTTTTTTTTCATCGCCAGCATACCAATACAGAATGCAGACAACAGTAAGAGAACTGAAAGGATCTGACCAGCCAAGGACAACAACGAAGATAGACGACTGATAGGTTCATCCTTCTCTCATCATCCTCGCATATAAAAGCTGGGCATTGAGATCCATAGGTCTTTTAACGCTAAGGTGACGACCATAGATCAGGCTCCTGGCCGATTGCTCAAGCGAGGACTGGTGAGATAGGGGCAAAGGCTAAACAACCACGAAGGTCACAATCAACACAACAAGGTGGTCAAGACGTTGTGGGGAAATGAAGACATGGGAGTCAATCTATCAACGATTTAGGCTAAGAAAATTTCAGAAAACCATCTAGATAATCAGTTCACTTACCCAAGTAAAAATGCAGATTCAAGCATAAATTCTAAAACCATTTACCATACAAAATAAGGAAATTGTATCGTTGCCTGTTTCGAGTGGACGTCCTGCGTGCTCCTTGAAAATCCTGCATGTCAATCAACGTGACTTCACCGGTACCTCCTATCCAATGCTAGGGGTTCTCTTATTCCCCCTTATCCCCCCAAGCCGCAAAGGGGCCACACACTCACTATCCAGATATTTCAACTAGCTCCTAGCTCGCCTCACAAGGCCAAGATACCAGTCCTCACTGAGCTGGGTATCCCAACTCCCACAAGTTAAGTCAGTCAAGTAGATAATTCTATAGCATAACGTTATGCAAACAAGAGATCCCCCTACCTCCATCTCCTCCCATCATTATATATAGTTTTGTGGTTCCTTACTTTCCTAAAATCACGTTTAATTAAGTTTTTAAAATTTAATTCCTAAAACTTCCTCCCCGAACAAGTGTCTCCCATCCCATTCATTCCTCCATAATTTGATTTCTTTAATTAATTAATTATCCTTTTTTCCCTCACCCACCTAGATTTACTCCTAGAATCGCTCCTAGGTGTCCCCAAATTCTCTTACAAGTTTTAATGATTTTCCCCACCATTTTTTTTTTTAAGCAAAAAAGGATAGAACCTGTTAAATTATCATTGCCAAGTTACAGTGACTGTTTATGATGCCAGCTGTCTCGCCTAAATAGGAAACTGAGACAATTGGGCATCCTATGCCATTTGTTTCCAAGCAAACAAAACTATCAGAGTGCAGTCCTACTCGAAGGAAACCAGGACGTCTAGCCATTAAGTTTAATCTGTGTGCTGAAAATCTAGTTGCAAAATAGCTAAGATCTAACTAGGCGAAAGCCTGGTTCGGAAACAAAAAAAGATTGCTAACCAAGAACATCACTGAACCTCTTATCCGGTCGACTCATCCTCATCCCCATGCATTTTCCATCCTGCTAGAAATGCGTCAGCTTGCGTGCACATAGGGCATTGTTATTTAGGGAGAGTCCTGGAATGAGTAGCGAACAACATGTCAAGTCGATGGCCGATTTGGGCGATGTGAAAGATTTGATTGTCCAACAGGCTCCACATATCAAAGATTAGAGCTAGGTACCCCAGATTGGTGAAGGGATGTTGGTCTTGCCAATTGCCATCAACAGAGGGTGAGGGAATTGGCCCCGTTGCTCCTTCACTTGCATGCGCTGTGCTGTCGTGATGTGCTGGTCGGTTGGATAGCTGGGTCACCTCCACCATAGGTGCACTGGGGGGTGAGTCTCTACTTCCTTTTTCACAGGACGGGGTTTCTTCTTCAACATAGCAAGTGGTAAATTCCTCTGCCAGGCGAGTTGCACTAGATCCAAGTGGTGTGCTCAAAAAAGAAATCTTGTCATTAGTGCCAAAGTCAGTGGGTGGATTCCAATTGTCCGGGATTGTGCACAGAGGGAGCTTAGGATAGCTTTGCATGGCGTCATCCAGGGTGATCTCTTCCATGTATGCCATTGGAGGCGTTTGTGGTTTCCTGCATCTTCGCAACGACGCCATGGCTAGCGCCTCCTCAATTTTATTCTGCCTCTGTCGACGAGATTCAGCTGTGTACCAAGATACACCCCTATGTGGCTTACCTTGAGCTCTGGGCATAATAAATACCCTGGAGATGACCAAGGTTCCTTGCGGGTGGAAGGCTCTGCTCCAAAGCTCCAGTGGGTCTGCAAAACGTGGCTCCGCTAAATTCAACTCTGCATTCGACTCTGTAGTGAGCGAATGTCACTCAATTCTGTCAAGGTGGGTGATAAGGAGGAGGATAGTAGCGGCCTCCATGGCCATTAAGGATTTCCTCCGAGTGCGCTGGTGCACTGTACCGGCCACTTGCGCGAAGGGGCTCAACTCTTAGATTTTGCTGCACGGATTCATGCTTGTTTAATTGTTGAGGGGATGGTCGCCGATGGATGTATTAATGGTGCATCCCAGCGTTATCCCGTGTGGCTCAGCTCTGCAATGTGGCACCCCATCCGGGGTGATTTTCCCCACTATTAATTTGCTAGTTCAGTTTAAATTAGAAAGCTCTTAAATGGTAGATACTTTACTAAGTTTGACTTTCCTGCTTTTTCCCTTTTGTTTCCTTTTTCTTTTTGTGTTTCCCCCTTTTCCTAGTTTCCTAATATTTTAGATTTTCCCTCTTTCCCCTTTTTATTTAGAACTCAAAAAGGAAGGTGTGGAAATTAACCCTTTTTCCCTTTTCTCTTTTAGTTAATAATTTTAAATTATCATAAATAATAAAACAATTATTTC
>JASDQU010228266.1:6926-17255 GCA_032191745.1 Picea mariana | reverse complement strand
TATTGCCAGAACTTGACGAGGAAGGAAAAATCATATTTGATCCTGAAGCCATCACTGACACAAGAATTCGCCATCTGAGGAATAGATCCATTTCAGAGTATCTCATTAAATGGAGGAAACTGTCAGCTGAAGATTCCACTTGGGAAGATGAGTTCTTTATACAGAAGCATCTAGAGTTACTCAAGCATTGCAGACAACACTTGTCTCAAGGGGAGGGGCATGTTAATCCCTAATATTGGCTCATTACCCCTTAATTGGGGCATATTACATTAGTAATGTTATTTATTTATGTCGGCTTTATTCCATTAGTAATGTTATTTTATTTATGTCCAGGGATAATTTTAAGGATGGAAATTTATTTTAAAATTTAGAAACCTTGGCGAATCTTACTAATACTTCATATGCTAACTATAAATGATTGGCAATTTTTTGTAAAAATATTCAAATTTCTAAGTATTTTATATAGTTTTTATAAACTTTTGGTGATTTTTAAGGTAAAATAATTTTATCCTATAGAATTTGGGTGAATCATTTTTAAAATAGCGAATCTCGTTTCTGGAAAAGCCATGGAAAATTAACCCATGAGCGAAATTTAGCCCCTAAAATCATCCCTGTTTATGTCGGATTTATTCCATTAGTTGTAATTATACCTCCTAGTCTCCTATATATACCAAGAAGACATTTTCATTTGGAATCATCTGGTACTTGAATATTTATGTGGGGTAAAAGGAGGTTGCCCGCTCGAAGAGGCTTATTATATGAAATTCTCTTTTTTTCAAGGCATTGAGTACTTATTCTGAGGTTTTTCTATGCTATATTGATATTTGGTTCTTAACATTTTGTGCCCTATTTAGTGCCCAAGTTAGTGCCAAGTGTATCTTCTTGTGTAGCTTCTATTTTAGCTTCCAGTTTAGCTTCTTGATTAGAATCCAACTTACCTTCCTTTTTATCTTCTATTTTGGATTCCTATTTGGAGTATAATTTAACGCCTAACATGCCCAAATAGTTAATTTGTTAAGTTTTTGGGGGTTATGTGGATAGGGGCTTTGTGGATTTAGGGATTTTGGGTCTAGGAATTAAGAGTTAAGGGATTAGGGGTTACGGTTTAATGCATTAAGGGTTAAGGGATAAAGGATTTGGGGCTTAGGGGTTAGGTAGTTTAATGGTTAATTTCTTAGGGATTATATTTGGTCAAGGGCTTAATGTCATCCATCGACCCCGCACATAATGTTTGAGATCGTCCATGTATCATTATCATCATTCGTCATTTCCATATGTAGAATCATTGTCAGAACTCTCTTCAAATGTCATGGAACTTACAATACACCCATCACAAATTTCTTCCACCGACCCCGCATAGTGAGCAGTGAATGGGGACAACATTGAATTTTCTTCAATCTGTGCCTGTATGCATCAAAATTTGACATGGTTAGAATAGAAACATGCCTTGACGATATGGGATGGTTTCAAGACTCAAGGATGTCTGATGTCCCCACATAATCTATGATATCATCCATGTTTTCATCAACATTCATCATGCACATCTCATTGTCATCATTCATCATTCCTTTCTAAAGAATCTTTTTCAGAACTCTCTTGAAATGTCACTGAAATTCCAATACACCCATCACAAATGTCTTCCACCGAACCCGCACATTGAGCAAAGAATGGGGCCAATGTTGAAATTTCTTCAATATGTGCTTGTATGCATTGAAATTTCACATGGTTAGACTAGACACATACCTTTACGGTATGGGAGGGTTTCAAGACTCGAGGATGTATGATTTCCCTACATAATCTTTGATATCTTCCATGTTTGCACCAAACTTCATCATGCACGTCTCAATGTCATCATTTTCCATTCCCTTATATAGAATATTTTTCAAAAATCTCTTGAAATGTCACAGAACTTCCAATACACCCATCACAAATGTCTTCAACCGACCCCACATAGTGAGCAGTGAATGGGGCCAATGTTGAAATTTCTTCAATTTGTGCCTGTATGCATCGAAATTTGACATGGTTAGATTAGACACATGCCTTGACAGCATGGGAGGGTTGTAAGACTCAAGGATGTTTGATTTCCCCTCATAATATTTGAGATAATCCATGTTTGCATCAACGTTCATAATGGACGTCTCATTTTCACCATTCATCATTTCCATTTATAGAATATTTGTCAGAACTCTCTTGAAATTTGATGGCACTTCCAATACACCCATCACAAATTTCATCCCGCACTGACCCTGCACAGTTAGTGAATGGGGCCAATGTTGAAAATTATTTAAATTGTGATTGTATGCGTCGAATTTTGACATGGGTACACTAGACACGTGCCTTGATGGTATGGGAGGGTTTCAAGACTCAAGGATGTCTAATGTCCCCACATAATCTTTGAGATCGTCCATGTTTACATAAACGTTTATCATGCATGTCTCATTGTCATCATTCATAATTTCCATATATAGAATATTTGTCATAACTCTCTTGAAATTTCATGGAACTTCCAATACACCCATCATAAATGTCATCCACCAACCCCGCATAGTGAGTAGTGAATGGGGCCAACATTGAAATTTCTTCAAATTGCACCTATAGGCATCTAAATTTGATGTAGTTAGACTAGAAACATGCCTTGAAATTATGAGAGGGTTTCAATACTCAAGGATGTCTGATGTCCCTAAACAATATTTCAGATCATCCATGTTTGCATCAATTTTCATCATGGGCGTATCATTGTCATCCCTCGTCATTTCCATTTGTAGAATCTTTGTCAAAAATCTCTTGAAATGTCATGGAACTTCCACTACACCCATCACAAATGTCATCCACCAACCCCGCATAGTGAGCAATGAATGGGGACAACGTTGAAATTTCTTCAAATTGTGTCTGTATGCGTCAAAATTTGATGTGGTTATACTAGTCACATGCCTTGAAGGTATGGGAGGGTTTCAAGAATCAAGGATGTATTATGTCCCCACATAATATTTGACATCGTCCAATACGTTTGCATAAACATTCATCATGGACATATCATTGTCATCATTCGTCATTTCCATTTTTAGAATCTTTGTCGGAACTCTCTTAAAATGTCATGGAACTTCTAATACACCCATCACAAATGTCTTCCACTGACCCCGCACAGTGAGAAGTGAATGGGGCCAACGTTGAAATTTCTTCAATTTTTTCCTGTATGTATTGAAATTTAACGTGGTTATACTAGACACATGCCTTGACAGTATGGGAGGATTTCAATACTCAAGTATGTCTGATGTCCCCACATAACCATTGAGATCATCCATGTTTGCATCAATGTTCATCATGCACGTTGAGATCATTGTCATCATTAATTGTTTCCTTCTATATAATATTCGTCGGAGCTCTCTTGAAATGTCTTGGAACTTCCAACATGTCGTTCACCAATGTCATCCAACGATTGTTACACCTCAAAATTACTCACTTTGATAGTGTCACAAGTGTCTTCATTATGAGTTTTGTAAGTGTTGCATCTTGTCCGCAAGTGTCGCATCTTAACTACAAGTGTTGCAAGTGTCACAAACAATATACTTCCATCTTGCCTATGCCATGCCTATAACGACATCACAAAGACACTTAAGACACCTCAAAGGCTAGTTTGGAAGAAGAGAAGTCACTTGACAGGGAGTACAAACCTTTTGCCATGGAAAAAACACTCAAAAACTGAATTTTGAAGAGGAGCTCTCCCCTACCCACTATCAGGGAGTGCTGGCGCTCCCTGAGCCTCTTTGGGGGAGTGCTTGAGCACCCTGTGCACCCTTTTGGGGGAGCGCTACCGTCTTTTTAGCAATTTCTAGGTTTGTTGAGGCAAATAAGGGAAGAATCCCTCAATTCCTAAAGGTAGTTGGATTCGAATATATGATCAAGGCATGATCTTAGGGGAGATCCTCAACTAAAGGAGAAGAATCCTCAATGCATCCCAAAGATATCTCAAGTGGTTGGACCTCTCCAAGGTTATATAAGGAGACCTTCTCATGGTGAAAGGTACAAGGAAGATTGAGAGTTATACCTAACTTATGATCTCATAAGAAGGAATTGAAAATGGAGTTTGATAATTACATCAACCTTATGATCTCACGAGTGAGATGTCATCAAAGTAACCAGTCGAGATTATTTGAGCAAAGGGGTTGGACAAGGAGAACTGGAAGAGGCTGTTGCACCTTCATACAAAGGATTGTAAGTATCTTTACTTATTCTTATTAATACTCAAGGCTTGGCCTGTTTCTTTCAAACTTGTGCTTGTTCTATATGGGTTTGTATGCAGTAGATGGATCTATGATTGAGCTAATCTCAGTAGAGTAGAAAGTCCATTGTATCTTTGTTTTTCTTACATGATCTCTCAGGGAGCTCAGGATCAAAGCTCATCCAGGACTTTGAAAGGACAAACATTGCTAATAAGGTACATATCTTTCTCCTTCTCTTTCATTCATTAGCTTGATAGGATCTAAAAGGAAGTCAGTGTCCATGTTAAGAACTTTTTGTCTTGGCCTTAGGAATCTAGATACCAAGAGGGAATCCACTTATCCACAGGGGGATTCACCTTCAACATAAATTGGCGACTCCACTAGGGAGGAGCCTTGATTTTTGTTTCCATTACTAGATATTGTTTTGGCCCTTTTCCCACTAATTTGATATTCTCCACATTGTCTTTTTTATTCTTAGATTTGTTTGATTTCCTTTTTATGTCATCAGGATCACCCTGATTGACTGAATTTCCTTGATTTTTTGAGTTTCTGGGATTTTTTCCGAGTTTTTGGAGCAGAGTGCTCCCCTCTTGTTGTTGTCAGAACACTAACACTCCCCTTTAGCCTTACACAGAGTGTTGGAATGCTCTGGTGCCCCTTACACCAGAGTGCTACCCCCTTTTTGTGAGAAATTCTCCAGAATTTTCATCTTCTGAAGCTATTTCTTGGTTTTGGTTTTCACTTAGGGTCCCAGACTCTCAGTCCATCTTGGTATTGGCTTTAAAACACCTTATTTCTGAGAATTCATCCTCTTTTGTTTGGATTTTTTGAGATTTTTCCTTACTTTGCAATTTGTCCTTCACAATTTGGAGTCAATTTGTCGTTTTCTTCTCGTTTATCTGAATGAGTGAAAACTTTGTAAGGGGTTTCAAAGGTCTTTTGTACTTTTCTTTCTAATCTTTGAGTCATATTGTCCAAGCTCTTTCTCCTTCCTTTTGATTTTTTGGCTTTCTGTTTCTTGTTTGATCACAAAAAGGGTGTCTTTTGGTTTATGTGAAGTTTGCTTCCAGATTGCTTAAATCTCACAACTCTTGAAGTCCAATTAGCATAATAAGCTTTACGTCTACTGGTTATTAGTCACATACAAAATTTTTAGCATTGCATTGGATTCCTTATTGAAGACTATTGCATGAGTTCATTCCATCTTGGTGTTTGACAGTGAAAGGAAAATCATTCTCCTTCCCTTAATTAGACATTCATTGAAAGAAAAGATTGCTTATCATTTCTTATGCATGTTTTGGGAACTGAGTCATAATATCATTAGTCTTCACTCTCATACACCTTTGAGTAAACAACAACCACTAAAATCAATGCTTAACTAAAATTTATCATACTTTTTACATCTTTGTTAGCAAACCTACATTAGTATAAGGTGTAGGGCTTTGGAATAAGGTTGAAAGGATGATTTTCCAAAGCTATCAAACAAACTTAGCATCTTGTGATAGGGAGATAAAATCCAATTGTCATATAGTCTTTCTGGTATCCCCCTCTCACACAGGGTTTACGCACGAGGTCACATTCGGGAGATTTACGGAGACTATATCTCCGTGGTTCAATTGTTTGTAGTGGTCAGATCGTATATTGGGGGTCACTTGAGGGTATACCCACGATTATGTGTGGGAGCCTCTCGAGTTGATTTCAAACTTGTTATCCTGCCCATATGTTCGAATCAGACTGCCGACTGTACCCACCCAGGGGATAATTGTGAATTGGTGACCTTAGTATCCATAATATTTAGGGTCTCACACAAGGTGATGGTGAAGGAAAGTCTCACTGTACCTGGAATAGACATTGGTCAAACTCACTCGGTCTCCTTGGAGGGTAAATCTAAAATTATTGTGTGGAATCTTACACCAAGGCATAAGTCCGTTAAGCAGGTCACCAATGTAACTGATCCACCTGCTCTATCCCTGCCCCTTCCTATTTTGATCTTGCAACATTGGATTTCATCACCAACTAGTGGTTTCATTGTGGGAAGGTTTTGTTTGATTGTTTGCTTCTTAGATTCATAGCATGTATTGGTTTTTTTACTTAGTGGACCTTACGTTGAGTCAGTTTTAATGGCATTAAATCCCAAGAGTACCAATGGAGGAACCCCTTCTCTTGGGGAACCTTATACCTTTCCTTATTTTGAAAACTTTGGTCCTCCGTACATTGCCACACTGAGTCTTCTGGGACTCACCATCGGATTACCAGTTTGGTTGTTCCCCACTCCGGTGATCTCGAATCCTCCCAATATTTCAACTGCACCTAATACTTTAGATGTCAGTACACCACCCACACATCAACCTCACGTCGACTTTTTGGCTTCTTCACCCATTAAGTCTCCTTCCATTTCTCCTTCTTCGCCTAGTGAAAGCTCTAAAGCAAGTAGCTAGGTTGATCAGAAGAAGAAGAGCTCAAAAAGGACCAAGGCCACAACAAAATCAGATATTGGATCCAAGCAACCAGTTACTATTAATAGTACTGGGAGTGTTGATGAGGTCAACAAGATTAAAATGAAGAATCTGAAACCCAAATTCCCTTGCAGTCTTTGTAAGGGTGACCACTTTCTGAGGGATTGCCCTAGTATTCCCAAGGTCTTAGAAATGTGGTCCTCCACGTCATCGGCCTCTGTTGGTCATGCCAGTGATACCCTATCAACTAGTGACGTTAAGGTTGTTAAGAAGAAGACAATTGTCAAATTTCCTTGTATGTTATGCAAAGGTGATCATTATTCTCACCTTTGTCCTCGCATGGACGAGGCTTCTTCTCTTTTGGAAAAAATTCAACTTCCGAAAGGTTATCGTAAGCTTTCCCCCAACTCATCATTAGTTGTTGAACTGGTCAATCTGGTTCCATCCCTGGTCATTCTAGTTGATCAGGTGGTCAATCGAGTTTCCTCCTCGATTGAACCACAAACCGAAGTAGTTGATCCAGTTCCATCATCGATCAACCCTACTCTTCATCAAAATAGTGTAACCCAAGTAGTCGATCCTTTTTCATCCTCGGTCGATCCCACTCTCCCGTTAGAGAGTGACACCAAGGCAGTTGATCCATTTACACCCGTCAACCCCATTCTCCCCTTGGAGAATGAAACCCAAGTGGTAAATTTGGTTCTGTCATCGGTCGATCCCACTCCTCCTTTGATGAGTGCCAAAGTGGCTGATCTAGTCCCTTCCTCGGCCAGTCCCACCCTTCCTCTAAAGAGTGCATGCGTGGTTGATCCGATCCCATCATCGGTCAATCCCACTCTTCCTATGAAGAGTGCTAGCATGGTCAATCCGATCCCATCATTGGTAAATCCTACTCTCCCTCTAGAGAGTAAACCTGATACTGCCCACGTTTTTCTCGTTGATACAGAATCTACCATGTTGGGGGGCATTCCTCATTCTCCAGCGAAACCCCCTCCAAGAAACGAGGGAATCCTTTTTTATTGGGGTGCGCTAACTGGACCTCGTCTTCCCTCTCACATTCCTTTCTAGATTACAGTACAGGTTTGTGGTCGGGACATTCCTCAAATGCTGATAGAATAAGGTGCGTTCGTTAGTATTTTTTCCTCTGTTGCTTGGCATGCTTTGGGTTGTCCTCAGCTTGTGCCAGTTACACAAGATCTGTTATATTTTAACAGAAGAACTAGTCAACCTTTAGGGACCCTTCCTTAGTTTTCGATAACTTTGGGAGGGAAAACTCTTTATTGATGTCATGGTAGTCCGAGACCCCTTGGATTTCGCTTTACTCTTTGGGTGGGATTATTTCTATTCCATGAGAGTTGTTGTGTCCACTCTTTTTCATGTGATATCTTTCCCTCACAATGGAAGAATTGTGACTATTAATCAACTTTCCTTCATCGGTCCTGACTGGATAACCTCCCTGAATGGTTCTTATATGATGACAGTATTTCCCCCGCCGCATGTCAATTATGTGGTGTTGTCTCCCATGAATTTGACTCCCAATGATTTGGATCTGGTCATTGACATGGTGATCTCTTTGGCAGGGCTATTGGAGCCTGGTCTCTTTACCCCTGTCGCGACCCTCGACATGTATTCCTTCCAGAGTGATTTTCTTCCATCTAGTGAAGATCTCTTGGAAGCCATGATCGATTTTTGTCCCTTGACGTGGTGTACTTCCAGAGCGTTATTCTCCTGGAAGCCATGATCAAGAAGAGTCCATGAGCACAGTTTCTCTTCTCTGTGGCAAGCTCGTTAAAAAATGAAATAGAGGTCATGAGCACAGTTTCTCTTCTCTATGGCAAGCTCGTTAAAAAATGAAACAGAGGTCACGAGCACAATTTTCCTCTCTGTAGAAATCTCATTAAAAAATGAAACAGAGGTCACGAGCACAGTTTTCCTCTCTGTAGCAAGCTCGTTAAAAAATGAAACAACAATATGGGGATTGAACCCAGAGCCTTGAGCATAGTTTTCCTCTCTATAGCAAGCTCGTTAAAAAATGAAACAACAATCTGGGGATTGCACCCAGAACCTTGAGCATAGTTCTTTTCCTGTGTCAAGCTCGTTAAAAAATGAAACAACCACCTCTCTTGAACCTTCATTTCATCCACCCTTATCCTTTTTCTCCCTCTAGTAGAGAAATTGGTGACAACCTCAAAGTCGGTGAATTAATTGAAGCTTGGAGGGAATGTCTCCAGTCTTTGATGATCATTCTGGAGTTAATCCCCCAGCTTTCAAGCTGGGGGCATACCGAGATTAGTCTTTTTTCTTTCTCGTGCTCATAAATACATGAGAATGCAACCGGGTAAACTTTTAACTCTTTTTTGGACCTACATGGATAAACGAAAAAGGAACCCCGTGTACTCGTCTTTGAGGTCTTTTCAGACTCTCTAAACATGAAAAGATTGCCGAGTGATCTTGCTTCCTTTCCCACTCATTAAAAGGTTTGAAAGGGCATCTTTAGAGTGATAATTTATCTCTTTTTCGGCCTCGCGAGACTAACATTACGAAAAAGGAAAACATTGGAGTCGTCTTTAAGTTGTTTTCAGACTCTCTAAATATGAAAACCATCGAGTTTACCTTCTCTAGACTCGTTAAACAATTATACATTGAAGGGCCCATATTGGATCAAACCCTTACTTCTTCTAGTTCGTTAAACAAAGGAAGAGGGACTTATCGAAGGTGAGTCATATCGAGCATGTGTTACCCTCCTCGAGCTCATTAAATTAAAAAGAGGTAGTCGTCTATCTGGATGGGGGAAAAATTGAAAGAAGCAAGACGGGCAGTTTTTTGAGAACACTACCAGTAACTCTTACGGTTTCCCTTGAACACGACACTTTTTCTTTGCACGCATTGTAATCCGCTGAACCTCTGCACTGAGCCAATCCTCTGAGCTTCTTTTACTCCTTTGGGTCACCTGAAGAAAGTCACAGCATCCACTGCATCATCAAGTTTTGGTCCATGTCATGTTTCTACTGTTGTGCCTCAGTGTTCAAGGGAAGTATCTGCCTCGAGAGTCAACCATCACAAATATCTTATTTCAATACCTGTGTCAGTCCATGTTCATTCGATCTACCAATTACATCTCTGTGTCTGTTTTGTGTCGTTGATGGGGGATACATCAAGGCCATCCTTCAACAAGTCTATTCCTATCGACTTCAACACATTATCCAGGGACTCAGACTTAAAAACCAGTTAGTACCTTGGGACCTGCATGCCCCAATGGCAGGCCTCCTCATGTCCGAAAGTGGGTTTACATTATTGACCTCTGATCGGATGATTCCACAGATGTTCGACTTCAGCTTATCTATTCACATTCATCTAAATGTACTAGATTACCTTGGGAATCATTGACATCAATGGTGGTTTCCCTCGTGCTTGTTAACGGTTTACATCATTGACTGGTAATCAAGTGGTTTCTGCCATGTTCGACATTAGGACATCTATTCGCATGGTTAGATTCATACTACATCTGGATCGGTAAGAAGACCCTGGGTTAAGTGTCATCACTCTTATGTATACTTTTCCTAGGTTGCGAAGGATTTCTTTTGAACTATGGCACATATACTGTTACATAGATCCACTTTGTATTGGTCGTGGCTATGTCTTGTCATCTCGTA
>JASDQU010228264.1:0-17228 GCA_032191745.1 Picea mariana | reverse complement strand
AAATATAAAAATCAATTACCCATGACAGTACCAAACGGAAGACAACCAAACATAGAACCCGGTTTGCAAGACCAAACTAGCATTGCGTTGAATTTGTTTAACACTATATTACAAACTGCAACAAACCGAACTGAGTTAGAAAGGTCGTGGGCAGCAATAGAACGTGACATAACTATCCAAGAACAAAGGGAAGAAAGACAGAGACAATTGAGAAACCGACTCTGATTTGATTTTCTTTGTTTCTTATTTTAAAAGACTTATTTTTCTTATGGATGCCTAGACAGTGTGTTTTATAGCCTTAAAACACAAACTCTGGAACAACACTTCCCCTAGTTGATAAATTCTAAGGTCTCAACCAGCCTACGCACACCTTGCACAACTTTGTGCTTCACCTGCACTTCAACTGAAATGAGAACAACGGTATCTCTCCTGAGCTTTCTGAGATAAAACTCAGACCCTCGTCAACGCACACCTTGTGGACATCCACTGCACTCCTTGGAGGAATTCTCAGAGAGAGAAAGAATTGAAACTCATTCTACCCCTCTTGCAGACTTCATACACTCAACATCAAATCATACATCCCACACAACATTGAAACAGATGCATAACATAGAAATAAATCAACTGTAAACATACTATTTAACAAAGGTAAGCAGTAAACATCATAACACCATGAAAGTTGAGTCAAAGCTTTATATATTAACTCAAATTCTCTTGTACATGGGTTCTTCTCTACAACTCTCTGCTGTATCTCTCCAACTTATGAATTCTAAATGGGTTCTTGTTACAATGATACAAGGGTGAGGGTTTCTATATTTGTTTTCCCTCCTATATTCTAAAACTGTCTAATCTAACATTCATATCTACCTACTTTACATTAAACAGACGTAAATACCTATTACATCTGATAGATGAGAGTAATCTCTCCATATCTATTCCTATCTCCAAGACATAAATGCAAATACTCTCCTCCTAACTATTATATTAATGCTTCAGATTTTAAAATTCAAAACGTTTTCATAAAACATGCTCCTTTTTCCCATCCGCGCATCCAGTTGTTCCTTTGGCTAGGCACGTTCTTTGGCTTTGTTCGATGCTACTGCATCACTTTTCATGTAACAGTTAAAGTGTGCATTATGTTAAGAGCATAAATGTTGAATTAGATCTGTATATTTCCCTTTTAGGTAACGTTGAAAACTATGGAAAAAATATAAACTAGTATAAATATTGAATTTATGAAATACGCTACCTTTCTCGACTATAAACATAGGAAATATATATATATATATACACCTATATAGGATTGTGGTAAGGAGCATATGTCTATCGGCTTTTACAACGAGTATTGATATATGGGTTTTAAAATTATAGATAAGAAAGAATACATTTGTAAGGGAATGTTTTGTGATAAGTTAGTAGTACTCCTTCATTGGATATGAAGTGGAGGGTAGTAAGATTTGATTAAAATTAGAATCCATGTTATGTTATATTTCCTATAGACTTCTGGAATTTATCAAATCTTAGTTCTCTCAAGGATAGATAAATCTTTAGTCTGTTGAGATGACTATTGTGACATGTACCAAATTAATTTAATAAGTATGAATTTGCGAGAAGGTTATCGAATTGTTAATAGTGATTGTAGGTTTAAAATGATTAAATATATCCGAGTAAAGAAGTATTAATGCACCTATAAAAAAAAAATTATTTGGTAAATCTGGGGTACATTACATTTGGTATCAGAGAAAAGGTTACAATAGTTGGACCTTAAACAGGGCCAAAATTTTTGTTTAGTACATACTTTTCTCTTTAATGAAAACTAACAAAAACGCTTATTGTTACAAACAATTTTTTTTTATTTTTGTTGTGATAATGGAAGAACAGAATGAAGAGGAGATCAGACTTGAAGAGAATCCCGAGCAAGGACCCCCTAAAGAACCTAGACAAAACAGTGAAGGAAGTTCAACTACCCAGGTTCTAGAAACAATGAGGAACCTTATCATAGAACTGCAAGTTTTCAAGGCACATAATCAAAAACTAAAAAAGGCACATGAAGTCCAGCATGAAATAAATGAAGTACTTCTACATAGAATTGTAACAAAGAAAATCCCAAAATACAATGACATGGAAGAAGAGATCAACAAAAGAGCCTCCAAAAATTCTAGTCCTAAAGAAGAAAACGAGAACAACTCTTCTGAAGGCACACCATCAGTAGAAGATAAAACAACCACAGTAAGAAAGAGGAAATAGGTGGACCACATGGAGGGAGAGTTTAAGAAAATCAAACCATCCACCTTTGACATGGAATCCAGGACAGGGGAGGAGACTGGAGCATGGTTACTAGACATAAAAAAAGTATTTCCAGATTTACAATTATTCCAACAACATGAAGGTCAGAATGATCATCTATAACCTGAAAGGAAAAACAAGTATATGGTGACAAGAACTAAAGTTGGCCTAGCGCCTAAAAGGAAAACAAATGGAATGGTTGGATTTCAATAAATCCTTTAAGAAATATTATTTGTCAAAAAGTTAATGTGAGAGAAAGACCAAAGACTTTTATGAGCTAAGATTCGGTCAAATGACTATGGACAACCTGATAAACAAATTCTTGGAATTATTAATGTTTGTACCTTATATCGAGAAAGACAAAGTAAAAATCCAGCGGTTCCTAAGTTTCTTACCATAGACCTATATGGAAAAAATTGAGTTCGACAACACCGAGACCTTAAGAGAAGTTGTTAGAAAGGACAGAATGTGTTACGATCAATACAAACAACGGTATGAACTTCCTAGTGGAAGAAGGGATATCAAACAACCCCTTTCTGGAATGCAACAAAGAATTTCCCAAGGAAATATTTTAATTCCAATAAAAAAAATACCCAAGTGGGAGGTAGACTAGTTCATCTTGGAACCAAGAAGTTTGGGAACAACCCCAGAGAACCATTAAAATGTTGGGAATGTGGAGAACGTCACTTAAAGAGGAATTCTATGCGTTTAACTTCTGCAGCAACGACCACAATTCACAACCTATAGGAGGCCTCTACAGTGGGATAAGTGGGTAGAAGATTACACATAATCAATACAGCCGTGTGTTGATGATTGAAAATGTCAATGTAATTTCCCCTGCAAAGTTTTTCTAATCCTATCATTATATAAGAATAAATAATGCTAGTAGGTGGGACCCCCTTGAACTTTTGAAGATCAGGTTTGCTCATCTCCAATGTTACAATGATGAGCTACGAAGTTACATGATTGGTGATAATATGTTTGTTGTTGATATCAGTTAAGTTTTGAGATATTTTTCATTCATGATACTACAACCTATTATTCATTTATGGTATTTGTTCTTCTTGCCTGTACAACAAAAATTTTAGTGAAAATTACAGAAAGGCATTTTGGGGAAAAGTAAATACTATATCTAATGCAAAAAAAAAAGAGAGACCTAGCTCTATGATACTCTATGCATGAAAATACCTGTTGATATTGGTTAAGTCCTAGCTAACAAAGAAATGGCTATGAAGTATTGTTAAGTTACATTTTATATGCATATGGTGGAAATTTTAGTGGAGCATTTTGGTAGGGAGATAATACAATGGTTATGCATTGGTTGATACAATCAGTAGCTGAAATGCATGTGTCACGAACCTTGGTGGCTCATGGAAATAGTGGCTTGCATTTTTTTCATGGTGATTACGTTGTTAGTGATGATTCTATTCTATAGTTGTCAAGCATTTTATTTGAGTTATGGCATGGGTGGTGCATTTGGCAAGGTAATGATGCCAATAGTTTAATTGTGGAACCTTGATTATGTTATGGTTTAAATATGTTGATATTCTCAAGACATTGGTTGATTGATGGTGTTAATGGGGGATTGTTGGCATGTATTATGGATTAATTGTGATGTGGGTGGAGGCGATGTGCATTTATTGCATGTCACCTTTACCCTTCCCATTGGCCACCACCCTCATCAGACTATTGTTTGATCTGGTTGTTGTGTTCGCTCTTTAGATTTTCAACAGGCTGAAACTGCTTAGCCACTCCTCATCTTAAGGTTTTCGATTGACAAGTATGTCTCTTTTGGCCATTCTTGACTTCACTCTAGTTATGAAATGCTTTTGACTTAGTTGTATGGGTTTGTGTTGTCCTAAGTGTTGAAACTATGTGGTTCCAACCTTGAATGAAAATCGATGGTTCTGCATATAATTGTTGTGACTTCATGGTCTTCCTGGGAAATAGTTTTCTTACCACTGCATTTGTTAAAGGATTTTTTTAAACAGTTGGATGTGTGATTGTTTTCACGGTTCCTGGCTTTAACTTGAACCTTGTCGAACTCTGTCAAGGAGATGTCTCTCGTCCACAAGAATCACAACCCCTTGTGCGTACACCTTCGGCCTCAAAGTCTCACTGTAGTTAGTTATGTTCCTCCTATGAAGGCTACTCTAAAAACCCTTAACCATCCAAGACGAGGTTGCATAGGGTAATTTTTGAGCCTGTTAAGTGGACTCTAGTCACTGTGGTCTATTACCTTGAATACGGGCTCACTCATGGGTTGTATAGCCATCATGTTGGTCTATTTTCTCGTCACCACCTCTGTGATAATGGCATGAGCCCCACATTCCCAATTGCACTTCTAAGGGTCACATTCGCCTGCATGTTGTCAAAGAATCATTTATTTTGTTATGAAAGGGCCTCTTCCATTTTTGTTTTGGTTTGTGGGTACACATCGTTATCACACTTGCTTGGTCTATTTCTTCCCTCACCACAGTGCCTAATTGTTGGTTATTATATAGTTGTTAGAGTGGTGCTTATGATGTTCAGATGATCACTGGAATTAGTCACAGGGTTTTGGTGTTGTCCACATATGTATCGTCCTATAGCTGAGGCTTTGAGAATTAGAAATGTTTGTTGCATCTTTTGGTAGAATACACTTGAATTTGAGTGGCCTGGTCACTCATAGGAGACTTCATAAATGGACCAGGATGAAGTCTTTTGAATTAAATCGTGGTTATATATTGTTGTGTGGTTATGGTGTAATCCTCTGAGTTATGCACCATGTATAATATGGATGGCTTGTTTTGTATGTCAGTGATACACCCAAATTCTAACTGTGTTTGTCTTTTTGCAATTGATCACTATTGATAATAGTTATGTCGGATGTTTGGCTCATTTTTTAAGTCGCACTGAGATATTTGTTACACAGTGACATGGATACAGGGTTTCACAAATTGGCTTTGCATATCATGTGTCTAAATAGTGATCGTTGGTTATAGTCAATTGCCTTTCAGGCATGATATGTGAGGTCTTGATCATTTTGATTTTTCTATTGCTTATATATGTATGGTAACAGATATCATTACAACATCTCGATTGGATCTATTAATAAAAGCAGAGTCTTCATTATTATTTTTTGGAAGAACTACTGTCAAATACAAATGTGGATTAGGGAAGTGTATGGAAATGGTGGATATTAATGGACAGTGAAATTAAACAAATGAAAAAGAATTATTACTTACTCATATGATTGTCGGTTGATGCATATTTTCCTTACTGCTAATATGTTATGGATTGCTTGATTAATCTCATGAACAATAAACGGTTTTKTTCCCCCTCATTCTTTCATTTTTCRCTAATTATAAACCCCTCACATATCCCATATCCATTTTKTTCATCCCTTGTTCTGATATTGATCATGACTAAGGAAGATTTTGTGTTAGATTAGATAAAAGTGGMAGAATTATGTGTGGATTGCAGTGATGTTTGTTGGTTTGTTTACAGTTGATTGTTTTTATCACTGAGCAGTGACCATATCTCTTCCTTTTCATTATATCTTTTTTTGGCCARTTACAAACCCCTAATGTATCACTAAACATTTTTCCACCCCCCTTCTCATTGATTAACACTACAACAATTTGTATGGATTAGATTGCATAAGCCTGATACATTCTGAGCCAAATCTATTTCATATTTTTAAGGAGTTATCATGCATGGTTATTTAAAAGACTATTTGCTAATTGTTAACATATATAGGATGAGTTTTTTTAGTTGGGGAAGCCATGGCCGAGGAAACATAGGTAGAGATAACTCAAACCGAGGCCCAAGGAGGCTTAGGTTCTCAATACATTTTGATGTTGATTCTAAAGAGTTGGGCCAATTGTTCCCTTGTGATTAGTGGGATAAATCCTAAAGGATTTGCTCATCTCAAGGCAATTTCAGGGAAATTAGGAGGTGACAACAACAACCAAGGAAGGGTCGCTTCACAGACTGGAAAAAATGGGTTTTAACTTTTATGTCATTTATTGTTTATGACATTGGTATCCATGGAGTTTTGACAACATGTTTTATTTTGGAAAACATGTTTTATGTTGGACAATAGGTGTTATTTTGATTATATGAGTATTAGTTTGAATTATTTTCAAGTTTTATGAGCTAAAATTTCCAAAGGAAAATATATTTTGAAGGGAGAAACAAGGGGTGTGTTTGCGTAACAAATGGATTAGGCTATGATGTGGTGATAATGGATTATGTTATGATGTGATGATTGTTATTCACTAAAGGAGTCACAAGGGGGTCCCACCTATTAGCTATTATTTAATTATGACCCTATTATGATTATTATTCCCCCCCCCTCCTTAACTAAAGTTAGTCAAGGATTTATGTTAGCTTAACTAATAAGTTAGTTCAACTACTCTAACCAATTATAAATTGTTAAAAGATGAACTAAGGGGATGAACAAAGGGGGATGGAAGCACAAAGCATGCTAAGGTTTCCTCTTTGAGTTATTTTGAGATAGTTCAGTTTTCATTCATTCATATATTCACCATAGCCTAATTCTCTTTTGTGATAGCAGGTTCTTATTGTAGACAACAACTTTGAGGGTTGAATCAAATCATTCAGACACTTGTTCTTTAGAGGTGTTTATCTATCTTTGATAGTATGTGTAGACTTGTTTGTTTGTGAATTAAATTTCATGACTAATAAAGGTTATTGTGCAGATTCAAGTGGGGAGCAATCTGTGCCAAGCTGATCCATCTTTTAGAGTTCAGTTTTGGTTTTCTATCAGAGGTCCTTTGTTATGTCCCATCAGGGATTTCTAAGTTTGACTTTGGTCCAAGGATTTTGTGTGAAGTTTTGTAAAGACAATGACTCTTTGGTGAATTGGAATGAAATAGGGGATTTCTTTATGTCTCATGTACATTGACTGTGATCTTGGTGTCTTTCCTTCTATTCTTACATTTATTTTAGAACTAATATTTTCAGAAAAATTCATAAAAAGTAAATTTCCAACAATCTTTTTGTTGATAAAAGACTATCTTAAGAACTCGTAATTAATACTTGTGAGTTAGGATATATATTTTTGTTGGCTATAAACATAGGGTGATATTCCCTTCTACTTTGCTTTAGCCAAGTAAATTCTGAAAATGCTTGAGTAAGATCAATTCATATTGTATCCTCAACATTTATTTGGCGACCATACTGGGGATATATTCGATCTCTCCGGTTAATTTTCATAGTCGATCTTCATCGATACATATTTCTTTTCTTTTTTTATTCTTTGACTGTTTTTTCTATTCATGATTGTTCTTGTTGCAAGACAACCCAATMTTGAGCCTTGTCTCCAATACTAGACCAACATTGCTTTGAACTTGTTTCATACTATTTTAAACACTGCTAGGACCCGTGTTGATATTAATCATTCTTGGGCAGCAATTGAAAGAGATATTAGTGTCCAAGAACAATTGGAAGCTAGACGTAGGCAGCCCAGAAATCARCAATAACCTCTTGTTTCTTTAGTTTTGGCCTTTCTTTCATGACCTTAGATTYTCRTGCTTCTAGAAGAAGAAGAGGCTTGCCACCTGAAATCAATCCTATTGCTAAAATAGGAAGGAGAAACGTTGTGTTATTTTCCCAAAAAAGTGCTCTAAAGAGAACTTTATCTAATTCATCCAGATCGTCTTTCTTTCCCTCACCTCTCATCCATAGAATGGCATATAGTGGTGGCTCTGGTGCCATTGTGAGTGCTCCATCTTCCCAATATTCATCGTCATCGGTGATTGGTAACTTGTGAATCCATCATATCCTGGTCTAATCTACTACAAACCCCACCAAATTCATTAAAAAGTATGGCATTTTTTAGTTCAAAGAAGATGCCATGACCACACCATGGCATGTGTCTTCTCCTCTTAACCTAGCACCTACTAGTTGTCCACTTCCGAAGCTTAAAGAGAATTTTCCTAAGTTTTCAATAAATAACACTCTCAATACTAATGAAAACCTAGTGGCATTTTCGAATGCTTTTCATAACATAGGGGCTAACGACAATGACACTTTCATATGCCTATTTTTCAATTCCTTGGAAGGAAAGGCTGCGACTAATTTCTTTGATATTTCTCCTAATATATTATCTACTTTGAAGGAGTTGATTTATTGGTTCCAATCCACTTACGGGCAATCCAAAAGCCCTGCTGAGAAGTTAAGGGAGTATAACAACATTACTTACAAATATGGTGAGACCATTAGATCCTTCAACTTATGTTTTACCAAGTTGTATAATCAAATTCCCAAACTTATCTACCCCCATAACCAAGCCTCCTTCATGCATTACTACAATGCATTGCCTTCTCCTTACCGTCACAGGATTGAAGAAAAGGCCATTGATAATCTTGGTTCCGATCTGCACACTTGTTCAGAGTATGAGGAACAACTTGAATGAACTGGTCTACCCCAGGGAAAATCAGTTAGATAGACAAATGTGTCCTCTCTCTTACAAGTAGTCCAAGATATGAACAACCATATGATAGATTTTGAGCGGAAAGGAACCGTCAACCCACTCACCCCTGGACCTTCATCCTCTTTTGCTCCTCCTTTTAAAGGTCTGATTGAAAATAATTTCTATCTGAAGGTTATCTTGCCTTGGAGTTCATTTAACTTTTGCGAGGAACACCACAAAGAAACCACATGTAAGGTAAGGAAGAGTGCTAGAGACAAGATCTTTGGTAAACGAACAGAAGCCACTATCATTGTCCTATATTTTTCCGAGCCATAGTATTTCATGGTCATCAATACTAGGAACAAAGCCTATGCCCCAAAATAAAAATTTGACCCTCTTTGCAGTTCTTCTAACCCGAGTTCATCTTCAACAAATTCTATGCCCCAGGTTCTCAAAGTTCCTTAGATTCAATGAATCACTCCTCCTCCCCCCTCTTCCAAATACAATATCTTGAATCAATTGGTCAACATCAAGGCAGATGCAGCCCTCCTAGAAATGGTTGTTGTCCCTAAACAACAGATGCATCTAAAAAAATTCATGAAAGGAAAGGCTTCTATTGTAGCCAATATTTCTGAAGAGGTAAGAGAATAGGATTCTTCTGTAAATAAATTGGGTGTGCATAACTTCGAATACCTTGTAAATAATCCCCCTTTTTATATTTCTGTAAAGATCATGGATAAAATCACCCACTGTTGCCTCATTGATGGTGGTGTAGGCCCAGATGTCATGTTGAATATTATTATGGAGGAGCTAGGCTTATCTTGTACAAATGAAAACTTCAAAAGTGTGCTTTCCTATAATATTCTACAAAAAACGACCATAGGCAAGATTAAGGATGTAGCCTTGGTTTTATGCGCTCATCCTAAAATAAGGACAACCCTGAGCATTCAGGTGATTGATATGCCTATAAGAAATTACTCAATTATCTTCAGAAGAGATTGGAAATCCCTAACAGGTGGATAACTCTCACTCTACGAGACACATTTATTTATTCCTTGGAATGTAAAGAATATCATATTCCTTCAAAACAGAAGAATTTCACCCTACATAGAGAGTGTTCCGCAATCTAGTGTAAACTATATCGAAGAAGACCTAGGAGTGTATTCCATATTTGCTGAAGAAGATAATATTTCTCTGGAAAGAATTGATTTAGAGGATGAATTGTGGAATATGAACTTCGATGGTTCACACTCAGATGAGGTTAATGGGGCTGGTATTATGTTGGTTTTTCCTGTGGGAAAGATTCATAATCTATCATACAGATTGGCGTTTTCTTGCTCAAACGATGCCACTGAGTTCAAATCTTTGTTGTTAGGCATCGAGAACGCCCTTAATCATGATTGTGGTCACCTTTCAGTGTTTGAAAATTATGATCTTGTTGTGAACCTGGTACGTAAGACATGCTCTCCTAGAAACAAGTTGATGGAACAATATTCCCCAACTGTTTTGGCACTTGTCTTGAATATCCTATCTTTTAACATCACTCATGTTAGGAAGCAATTGAATTCTATACCTAATCAATTAGCTGTCTTTGCAGCCTCTCCTACTTAGCAACTCTTGCCTCACTAGCCTGATTGTGATTTCCAACCTCTACATCATTCATACATTCCTGAGAATGAAAAATTTTGGAAGGCCAACCCTAACAATGAAAGAAATTGTGTTTTCATTCAAAATAAGCCTCTAAAGCATGAGGAGATTATATCTGTAGAAAATAATGAAATTCATGAAGGATTGACTCCTCTCGAGGGTTTGTTTTCCTTAAATAGTGGAGGAGATAAATAAAAGGAAGAGGAGTCACAACTGAAGGTGGTTTAAGCCATCTCCATGAATGTTAGGGCACCTGGATCTTCATCGAACGTTAAAATAAATATCCAGGGTTCTGATAAAGAAGAAATAAAATCTACTGAATTACTTAGTGGATCTCAAAAGGTTTTTTCTTGGCTTAAAGTGGATCTTTAGGGTTTTGATCTAGGTCTTGTTTAGCATATTATTAAAACAACTAGGCAGAAACAAAGACTTGTGAACTCTGTGTTGGAAGCAACCTTTCTAGGGGAGTTGAGGAATTCCTTAAGAACTGAAATGTTATCTTTTACCCACCCTGAAGGGATTTCCAATTGGGAACCTGCTTCGAAGACCCCTAATAATTTAAGATCGTACATTAGTCTTTGAACATTCAAGAAAGCAATTATAAGAAATCCTTTCCCTCCTCTCAATATGAGAATGTTTTTGCAGTAGGTTGTACAGTTACACTTGGAGCCCTTACTTGACAGTTTGTTTGGTTACAATAAAATCAAGGTAGAAGGGAAAAATTATCACAACACCATATCCACCACTAATCGCGATATTGTGTCTTACAATTGCCCACCCTCTGGCTTATTTGATACTAGTATCGCCTGGAGGAGGCCTATACACACAACTTTCGATGAGTCGGTCAGTATCCATTCTTATCTTGACGATCCAATCGTATCCGTCAAGGGGCTGATAGCTA
The DNA here is from genome assembly GCA_032191745.1 of Picea mariana. Lineage (NCBI taxonomy): Eukaryota > Viridiplantae > Streptophyta > Pinopsida > Pinales > Pinaceae > Picea > Picea mariana. The sequence goes on along the minus strand of JASDQU010228264.1, from coordinate 5,973 downwards.
CATCAAAATTTCAAGTGTTAGGTCATTTTCGGATTACTTTTGTCTTGGATACTAACTCATAAAATTTAGAGGAATTATAGAGACAATGGTTTTCCCACACCATTAGCATTCCTCAGTTGAAATATTGCGAGGAGCCAACATGAAGGATATTTTTCTAATGCAATTCTTCTTTATACTAGTAGTTTAGTTCTCCTTCCAAATTTTGTGCTTCTTTTCTTCTTTACAACACTTTGATTTCTACTTTCTGGGATGAATTTTATTATTTTCTTTTGAATGGTTTTGGTTTTACTGCTGTTGTTTTAATTTCTGCATTATTTGTTTTGTTGCAATTTTTGTCTTTATCATCTTTTAGTATTCGGTGAGGTTATATTGTTGGATCAATTCTACCACAATGACACTCCTGCAAATCATTGTTAGTCAATAACAATAAATCTTGCACAACTGTTGTGATCTCTCTGTTGAAGGGCCCTGAATTTGTTAGATATTTCGGCTACTATCTTATGAGGAATTGGTTGTTTCCCTCTTCTACTTGCCATTTCTTCATCCATCTATATCTTAAGAGAAAAAAGATAATCTTCCTCTTTCAAGTAAAGAGCTTATGATTATGCATACAGTGGTAAAAACCGTCATACTTAACACTTTTCCTAAGTTATTCCCAAATTCTTAGTCATCTTTCCATTAAATCCGCTCACTTCCCCCTGTTTCATAATCATTCGAGTCACGTCTTCTTGAGATTACTACTCTTGGTCTGCGAAACCATGAGTTCTGAGTTCTACTCTATTAAAAACAAATTTCCCTGTGGAGTCACCAGTTTGTTTACGATTGAAAATGTCAACGTAATTTCGCCCGCAAAGTGTTGGTAATCTTATTATTATATAAGACTAAATAATGCTAATAGGTGGGACCCCCTTGAACTTTTGAAGATCAGGTTTGTTCATTTTCAACGTTACGATGATGTGCTACAAAGTTACGTGATTGATGAGAATATGGTTATCGTTGATATTAGTTAAGTTTTGAGATATTTTTCCTTCATGATATTACAACCTGCTATTCATTTATGGTATTTGTTCTTCTCGCCTGTACAACAAAAATGTTAGTGAAAATTATAGAAAGGCATTTTGAGGAAAATTAAATACTATATCTAATGCAAAAAAAAAAGACCTAGCTCTACGATACTATATGCATGAAAATACTTATTGATAGTGGTTAAGTCCTAGCTAACAAAGAAATGGCTATGAAGTAATGTTAAGTTACATTTTATATGCATATGGTGGAAATTTTAATGGCGCATTTTGGCAAGGAGATAATACAATGGTTATGCATTGGTTGATACAATCAGTAGCTGATATGCATGTGTCACAAACCTTGGTGGCTCATCGAAGTAGTGGCTTGCATTTTTTTATGGTGATTACATTGTTAGTGATGATTCTATTGTATAGTTGTCAAGCGATTTATTTCAGTTATGGCATGGGTGGCGCATTTGGCAAGGTAATGATGTCCATGGTTGAATTGTGGAACTTTGATTATGTTATTGTTTAAATATGTTGATACTCTCGAGACATTGGTTGATTAATAGTGTTAATGGGGGCTCATTGGCATGTACTATGGAGTAATTATGATGTGGATTGAGGTGATGTGCATTTATTTCACATCATCTTTACCCTTCCCATTGGCCTCCATCCTCATCAGAATATTGTTTGATCTAGTTGTTATGTTCGCACTCCATATTTTCAGCAGGTTGAAACCGCCTGGCTGCTCCTCATATTAAGGTTTTTGATTGGCAGGTATGTCTCTTTTGTCCATTCTTGACTTCACTCTAGTTATGAATTTTTTTTGGCTCAGTTGTATGGGCTTGTGTTGTCCAGAGTGTTTTAACTTTGTGGTTCAGGACTTGAATGGAAATTGATGGTTCTTCATATAATTGTAGTGACTTCATGGTCTTCGTTGGTGATAATTTTTTTACCACTGCATTTGTTAAAGGGTTTCTTTTAAAAAATTTCCTAGGTGATTGTTTTCATGGTTCCTAATTTTAACTAGAACCCTATCCAACTCTGTCAAGGAGATGCCTCCCGTCCAAAAGCATCAAATCCCCTTGTGCGTGCACCTTCAACCTCAATGTATCACTGAAGTTAGTTATGTTCCTCCTATAAAGGCTATTATTGAAACCCTTAACCGTCCAGGCTGGGGTTGCATAGGGAAACTGTTGAGCCTGTCAAGTGAATTCCAGTCACTGTGGTCTATTACCTTGAATATGGGCTCAGCCATGGGTCGTATAGCCATAATGTTGGTTTAGTTTCTCATCACTACCTCTGTGATAATGGCATGAACCCCGCATTGCCAATTTCGCTTCTAAGGGTCACAGTCGCCAGCCTATTGTCAAAGAATCATTTTTTTTGTTATGAAAGGGCCTCTGTCATTTTTTTTTTGGTTCATGGGTACACATTGTTATGATGCTTGTTTGATTTATTGCTTCCCTCATTACATTGCTAAATTGTTGGCTATTATACAGTCGTTAGAGTGGTTCTTCTGATGTTTGGATGATGGTTGACATTAGTCATAGGGGTTTTGTGTTGTCCACATATGTCTCATCTTGTAGATGAGGTTTTGAAAATTAGAAATCTTTGCTGCATCTTTTGGTAGAATACACCTGGATGTGAGTGGCATGGTCACTCACACACGACTTCATAAATGGCCCAGGATGAAGTCTTTTTAATTCTATCATGGTTATATATTGTAGTGTGGTTATGGTGGAATCCTATCAGTTGTGCACCACGTATAATATGGATGACTTGTTTTGTATGCTAGTGATACCCCTGAATTCTAAGTGTGTTTGTCTTTTTGCAATTGATCATTGCTGATAACAGTTGTCTGGGATGTTTGGCTCATTTTTTAAGTCACACTAATATATTTGTTACACAGTGACATGGTTACAGGGTTTCATAAATTGTCTTTTGCATAGCCTTTGTCTAAATACTGACTGTTGGTTATAGTCAATTTCCTTTCAGGCATGATATGTGAGGTCTTGATCATTTTGATTTTTCTACTGCATATATATGTGTCGTAACATATATCATTACAAGATCTTGATTGGCTCTATTAACATAAGTAGAGTGTTCATTATTATTTCTTAGAAACACTAGTTTCAAGTACAAACGTGGATTAGGGAAGTGTATGGAAATGGTGGATATTAATGGAGAATGAAATTAAACAAATGCACAAGAATTATTACTTAATCATCTAATTGTCGATTGATGAATATTTTCCTTATTGCAAATATGTCATGGATTGCTTGATTAATCTCATGAACAATAAACGTTTTTTTCTCCCTCATTAGCTCATTTTTCACTAATTATAAAACCCTCACGTATCCCATATCCATTTTGTTCACCCCCTGTTCTGACATTGATCACAACTAAGGAAGATTTTGTGTTAGATTGGATAAAATTGGCATAATTATGTGTGGATTGTAGTGAGGTTTGTTGGTTTGTTTACAGTTGATTGTTTTTATCATTAAGTAGTGACCATATCTCTTCCTTTTCATTATATCTTTTTTTGGATAATTACAAACCCCTCATGTATCCCTGAACATTTTTCCACCCCCCTACTCATTGATTAATGTTAGAACAATTAGTATGGATTGGATTGCATAAGCCAGATACATTATGAGCCAAATATATTTCATATTTTTAAGGAGTTTCCATGCATGGTTATTTAAAATACTATTTGCTAATTGTTAACATATGCAGGATGAGTTTTTTTTAGTCGGGGAAGCCATGGCCAACGAAACATAGATAGAGGTAACTAGAATTGAGGACCAAGGAGGCCTAGGTTCTCAATACATTTTAATGTTGATTTTGAAGAGTTGGGCCAATTGTTCCCATGTGATTAGTGAGATAAAGCCTAAAGGCTCTGCCCAGATCAAGGCAATTTCAGGGAAATCAGGAGGTGACAACAACAACCAAGGAAGGGTCGCTTCACATAATGGAAAATATGGGTTTTAATTTTTATGACATTTATTGTTTTATGAAAGTGGTATCCATGGAGATTGGACAACATGTTTTATGTTGGAAAAATGGTCTTATTTTGGATATATGAGTATTAGTCTGAATTATTTTCAAGTTTTATGAGCAAAAATTGTCAAAGGAAAATATATTTTGAAGGGAGACATAAGGGGTGTGTTTTCTTAACAAATGGATTAGTCTATGATGTGATGATAATGGATTATGTTATGATGTGATTATTGTTATTCAATAAAGGAGTCACAAGGGGGTCCCACCTATTAGTTATTATTTAATTATGAACCTATTATGATTATTATTTGTGTCCCTTCCTTAACTAAAGTTAGTTAAGGATTTATGTTAGCTTAACTAATAAGTTAGTTCAACTACTCTGACCAATTCTAAATTGTTAAAAGTTGAACAAAGGGGAGGAGAAAAGGGGGATAGAAGCACAAATCATATTAAAGTTTTCTCTTTGAGTTATGTTGAGATAGTTCAGTTTCCATTCATTCATATATTCACCATAGCCTAATTCTCTTTTGTGATAGCAGGGTCTTATTGTAGATAGCAACTTTCAAAGCTGAATCAAATCATTCAGACACTTGTTCTTCATAAGTGTTGATCTATACTTGATAGTCTATGTAGACTTGTTTGCTTGTGAAATAACTTTCATGACTAATAAAGGCTATTGTATAGAGTCAAGTGGGCAGTAATCCGTGGCAAGATGATCCAACATTTAGAGTTCAGTTTTGGTTTTCTGTCAAAGGTTCTTTTGTATGTTCCATCGGGAATTTCTAAGTTTGAGTTTGGTACAAGATTTTTGTGTGAACTTTTGTAAAGACAATGACTCTTTAGTGAATTGGAATGAAATAAGGGATTGGTTTATGTCTTATCTACATTGATTGTGATCTTGGATTCCTTCCTTATGTTCTTACATTTATTTAAGCAACTGATATGTTCATTAAAATTCATAAAAATTAAATTTCTAGCAAGCTTTTTGCTGATAAAAGGCTAGTCTAAGAACTCATAATTAATACTTGTGAGTTAGGATATATATTTTTGTTGGTTATAAACATAGGGTGATATTCTCATCTACTTTACTTTAGCCAAGTAAAGTCTGAAAATTCTTGAGTAAGATAAATTCATATCTTATCCTCAACACTGTGGATGGTCGACAAGCTAATCACTAGTCCATTGTAGTGGATGTTGAAGGTAAAGTTAATAATAATCATGTTTTTGTTTTAATTGATCCAGGAGCCACTTTGAGTTATGTTTCTCCTCATGTAGTGGAGTCAAATAATCTTAAGAAAGTAAGGCATACAAAGTCTTGGCTAGTACAACTAGCAATAGGAACACAAAAAAAAGTAAGAGAGTTCATTTTTTATCGTGAGTTCAGTTTATTTGGTCAAAACACAAAGATAAATCTAAATATTCTATCGTTAGGTTCTTATGATATAATTATTGGAATGGATTGGTTAGAGAGGCATAAAGTGATTTCGGTTTGTTATGAAAAATCACTCACTTACAGAGAAAAAAACAACATTGTTAGGACAGTACAAGGCATACGAAAACCAATCTCAGTTAAGCAAATTTCAGCAATGTAGTTTAAGAAGTGCATGAGTAACATTTGTCAGATTTATGCTATCCAAGTGACAAATCTAGTGGAAAAAGAAAATAAACCTAGCCTAAAATATTTTTTCGTCTTACATGAATTTAGAGATTTGTCTGTAGACGAAATACATGAACTTCCCCCAAGAAGAGAGATAGACTTCTCTATTGATTTGCTGGCTGGATAATCCCCTATATCTAAGGAACCCTACATAATGAGTTTACCCAAATTAATAGAGTTAAAAATTAAACTACAAGAACTATTGTACAAGGAATACATCAAACCAAGTGTCTCGCCATGGGGAGCACCAATCCTTTTTGTTAAAAAGAAAGACAAAACCCTAAGATTATGCATTGATTATAAACA
>JASDQU010228262.1:2886-14623 GCA_032191745.1 Picea mariana | reverse complement strand
AAACTTAAGAAAGTGAAACACACAAAATCATGGTTGGTACAACTAGCAACATGAACAAAAATAAAAGTGGTTGACTTTATCTTTGATTTTGAGTTCAATTTAGATGGTCAAAACATAAGAAAAAAATTGAACATTCTACCACTAGGATCTTATGATGTGATTATCAGAATGGACTGGTTAGAGAAACGCAAAGAAGTACTAGATTGTTATGCAAAGACACTTAAGTATAAATATGAAAGTGACACTACTTGGACAATCCAAGGGGTACCAAAACCAATATTAGTTAGACAAGTCACAACAATGCAATTCAAGAAATGCATGAGAAAGGGTTGTCAAGTTTATGTCATCCAAATAATGAGTCTATTAGGAAAACAAGATAATCCCAACCTAGAAGACTTTGTTGTTCTACGTGAATTGAGAGACGTGTTCATTGATGAGATACCTGAATTACCTCCTAGAAGGGAAATAGACTTCTCCATAGACCTGCTACTTGGTTCATCCCCTATCTCTAAAGCACCTTACCAAATGCGTTTACTAGAATTGACAGAACTAAAAATACAACTATAGGAGTTATTGGAAAAGGAGTATATCAGACCAAGTGTTTCAGCATGGGGAGAACCAGTGCTCTTTGTGAAAAATAAAGACGGTACTCTAAGACTACGTATCGATTATAGACAATTGAACAAAATGACTATTAAGAACAAGTACCCCTTACTTAGGATAAATGATTTGTTCAATCAAGTAGGTGGGGCCAAGATAGTTTTAAAGTTGGATTTATGATCTGGTTACCATCAAGTTAGGATAAAATATGAGGACATAAGGAAAAAAGATTTTCGAACAAGATATGCATATTATGAATTCGTAGTCATACCTTTCGGACACACTAACGCACCATCCACGTTTATGTGTCTAATGAACAATATTCTCATCTAGTACTTGGACAAGTTCATACTGGTATTTATTGATGATATCTTGGTCTATTATAAAACAAAAGAAGAACATGAAGAACACTTAAGAATAGTTCCGCAAACTTTGAGTAAACACAAACTGTATGTCAAATTTGATAAGTGTCATTTTTATCAAAAGAAAATACAATACCTAGGACATGTAATTTCTGCAGAAGACATTGTAGTCGACCCTGAGAAAATATAAGCCATCATGGAATGGTTGATACCTAAGGATGTAGTGGATATCGGGTCATTCATGGGAATCAATGGATATTATCACAGATTTATAGAGGGGTTTTCCAAAATAGCCTACCCTATCACATCATTACAAAAGAAAGGTGCCAAGTTTAACTGGTCATAGAAGTGTCAAGACATTTTTAATAGGTTGAAGGAATTATTGACAACCGCACCCATCTTGAAGGTAGGATACCCAATTAAAAACTTTACCATTTGTGTTTATGTGAGTAAGAAAGGACTAGGTGGTGTCCTAACTTAAGAAGGACACGTTATTTGTTATGAATCTCAGAAATTAAAAGAACATGAGAGAAACTACATCACTCATGACTTAGAATTAGCAGCGGTAATACACGCCTTAAAAATGTGGTGACACAACATAATGGGCATAAATTGTTTATTGTTGACAGATAATAGTGATGTAAAATATTTGTTTAGCCAACCGAATCTTAATTAAAGGCAAGCAAGATGGCTATCCTTCTTGAGCGAATTCAACTTTGAGGTAAGACATATCAAGGGTAAGGAAAATAAGGTAGCAGATGTTGTAAGCAGAAGAGACCACAGGTTATTCGAAATAAATTTCAGTAGAGTGGAAAGTGATATGGACCAGAGAATAATGAAAATAGGCATTAATGACAAAAATTGAACTAAGATAGTGGCAGAATTACAAAACACTACAGTAAACTCAGATAAACCAGATTTGAGTATCGATAAAAATGGCTTTTCACAATTCAAGAAAGGACTTTACATACTAGATTCAACAGAGTTAATGATAACAAGTTTGGATGAAGTGTATAAGAAACCATATTCTGATCATCCATGATACCATAAAACGATAACAACAGTTAGGAAATTATTCTATTGTCCTAATATGAAAGGCGAAACAACTGAGTACTTGGCTAGGTGCCAAGATTGTCAGCAAGTAAAGGCCAAACACCAAGATCCCACGGACCTATTATAGCCATTACCATTACCAAAATGGAAATGGGAGACGATATCGCTGGAATTTATTACAGGTTTGCCTAAAACTCAGAAACATAATGACTCTATTATGGTTTTAATCGATAAAAGCAGTAAGTCTACACACTTTATTCCTGTAAAGTCTACTTTTAAAGCTATAAATACCACTGAAATATTTATGAAAGAAATTTTTAGACTGCATGGTATTCCTAAAATGGTGATTTCAGATAGAGACGTAAAATTTACATATGCTTTTTGGAAAGAATTATATAGGGATAAATAGTAATTTGAATTTCAGTATGAGTTATCACCCACAAATGGATGGACAGACTAAAAGAATGAATCAAATCATGGAGGATATGCTCTACATGTATGTAAGAAAAAAACTAAGGAAGTGGGAAGACTACCTACACCTGGTAGAATTTGCATATAATAATGGGTACCAAATTTTGGCTAAGTTAAGCCCCTTTGAGGTACTATATGGAAGAAAGTGTACGACTCCAATTAGATCGGACAACCCGGTTGACAGACTTATGGTTGGACTCGATATGCTCCAAGAAATGTAAAGTACAGTAAGAAAGGTATAAAAGAACATGAAACAGACATAGGAAAAACATAAAAGTTATGTGGACCAGAAAAGAAGACACTTGGAGTTTCAAGTGGGAGATCATGTTTACTTAAAAGTTAAATCCCAAAAGAGTTCACTAAAAATCAAGAAATGTGCCAAATTGACACCTAGGTTTTGTGGGCCCTTCAAGATACTAGCTCGAATTGGACCCATAGCATACCAACTTGCACTTCCAGCTAATCTAAAAATTCATAACGTATTTCATGTTTCCTTGTTGAAAAAATATGTTCATGATTCTACTCACATGATCGATTAGAACTTGGTGCAGGTGGAACTAGAAGGTGAGTTCCAGATGGATCCCCTACACATTCTAGACCAGATAGAAATAACACTTCAGAATAGAGTCGTCGCTCAGGTAAAAGTGCAATGGAAGCACCTTAGCCCTGAGGAGGCCACTTGGGAATTGGAGGGAGATTTGCAGAAATCTCATCCAATATTGTTCCAAGAAAGGAATGAACACTGAGGATAGTGTTTTATTGAAGGGGTAAAGGATGTGACATCCCCAAAAATAAATTGTTTTTGAATTCGAAAATTGTTAGGAAATTTATTTAGTTTTTGGTAAATTTGAATTTGGAATTTTTTTCCATTTATGGCAATTCTCAAATTTCAATTTGGTAAATTGTAATTAATTATTATGACTGTTGGGCAGATCTCTGATTTGACCCAGCTAACTATTTGACTATGACACTTGTGTGAAAAAAAAAAAATTTATAATTATTGCAGGAGGACAAATGGAACAACCATGTTAAAATCAATTGACCATGACTCCATTAGTGCAGACCATGTTTGAACTACCTCAAGGATGATTTTTACAAGTGGAAAATTAGGGATTTGGCCATTGGCAGCCTCTAACAACTAGGGATTTAGAAATATGTGAAAACTCCCAAGGGAGGGAAAAAGACCTAGGCAAAAATATTGTTTTGATAAATAACATATGTGAGGAGGCAGGAGGCTACCTAGTATGCTAGGGAAAGAAACCATTGAGTAATTTTTGTTATGAGCACTAATTGTTGAGTGTGAGGCAAGGAGACGTCTACTGAGAAAGGATGACATTGTTAAGGAGGATATTTACAGGTTTTCCCTCATGGATTCATGGTTAGGCTAGGTGGTGAACTGGGCAAGTGAATTGGCTTCCCTGTTCTACAGTTGGGAGGAATGTGGTTGTTCCCTTTGTCTTCCCATGAACTAGTTCAGATATGTTAATCCTCTCCTTCTCTGTTTTCATCATTATATATAGTTAACATAATGTATTTGTTGTGCTAAGTTGAAATAATTTCCATGAATGACATCTATTCGTTGGTATGAAGTTTATAATCAAAGAATAAATTATGGGAATGGTTTCTCCTTAAGATAAAAGTATAGGAAGAATTATCTATGTACAAATGAACTTGAAAGAACAAATATATCTACAGGTGTATGTTTAATTTTGTAATTGAAATTCTAGGAATAATTATCTATGTAAAAATGAACTTGAAAGAAAAGATCTATCTAAAGGTGTATGTTTAATTCTGTAATTGAAGTTCTAGGTAGAGTTATCAATGTATAAATGAACTTGAAAGAATAGATCTATCTACAGGTGTATGTTTAATTCTGTAATTGAAATTCTAGGCAGAGTTATCTATGTACAAATGAACTTGAAAGAACAAATCTATCTACATGTATATTTTTATTTCTGTAATTGAAATTCCAGGGAGAATTATCTATGTACCAATGAGATTGAAAGGAGTATATCTATCTATAGGTATATTTTTATTCCTGTACTTGAAATATTAGGCAGATCTATCCATGAATAATTAGAGTTGAACAAGTCTATACATATATTACATATAGAATTATATATATATACAATGTCTATAGATGCAGTTGCAGTTAGTACCATGTATAGGTTTTTATTAAATGAATATTTAATGACTGCAATAGAAACCTCACTTATACAAAGATCTTCTCTCATATTATTTGAAAAAACAAATTATGCCAACATGAAATCCACTACCTCTTGTATAAAGAAATTAGTAAATCGGAGTCTAAAACTCCTTCTTAAATCCTGTTACAACACCAAATGAAATTGAATAAGTTCGTTGTTCTTTTATAAGATAATACAAAGGTAGAATACTCCATAATAATAAGGATTCAAAGATAATTATAAATATCATAAACCATTCTGATAGAACTTTTAAACTTTTTTTTTCCATTCACACAAAATAAAAGGATCCCAACTGAAGGAATACACACTGTATGAAGTAATTTACAAATTATTAATAATGAGTATACATGAAAAACTTTCCACTCGTCGTTCGTGGTAGTGGACATTATAGAATTGGAAAATACAACCATATAGCTATGTACATACAACACCATATAGTTCTATACATACAACATGCAATTGCAAACTCCTACCATCCTCTTAGAAAACCCCTTACGCAGTCTAAACATCGATAGGTATACTTGTATGTGCATATATGAATATGCTTATATAGATAAGCACTCTGGTAATAGATTCCAGAATCGTAACCTTACTCTACCTTTACCTCGATAACTTATATCATTGAATCTACTCATGTTGGATCCAATCTAACTATTGCAATTTCAAAATAAAACACATTGACAATAAACATAATAAGTGTCGAAATGAAATAAAATGATATAGTATTATAGATCTAATATAATTTGATCCCACATTCAAAGTTTGAAAATAGGGCCTTTAATAAAAAATGATAATGCTAGTAATTAAATTGCAGAGTAGGGTGAAACCTGAATGATGAGGAAAATCGACTAAACTCAACAACCTTTTCATTACTACGAATAAGCGAGGAAATCCTATTTATAAATCATTGCAGGAATCATACTACAGTAACCAGAACCAAAATCTAAGTTACATTTGGGAAATTTTTCCCCTTTCCAAATACGATAGGAAACTGAGAAAACCTTACTAAGGACCACATTTAAATTTTGCAACCCTGATTGTTTGGACTCCGGAGGGTTACAGAAGGGAACTCGAATACCTTTTCCATCAATCCTGGGTCCGAACAATCCAAAATCCTCACAAAGATGAAACTTGGAATAATCACCATTTATGAATATTAGTAATCTATTTACAAGGAAAATTTTAAGTAAAACACAAACAAAATGCTAAGGGTTATCAACGAATTAGACCAAATCATTACTTAACTTTTGGTTCACAACTCATTTGTATTTCCTTTTCCATGTCACTTTCCTTCGAGACGGATTCCCTTGACTGAAGGTGTCTTGTGTAACAAATCTCTTTGATGGGTACCCTCACATCAAACAGGGCCCATCATTAGTGATACATTTCAATTATTGATGATGACATAAGAAGTATAAGGAAAATCTTGGCATAGTATCTACAGATAAAACAATACAGAAATCAACAGTACTAAGTTCCTTGTAATACATAAATGACTTTAACATTTGAGCATAAATAGAACACAAGTCTTTCTTTGAAACCAGGAGTACACCAGACTGGTCGAACCTAGTCTACTCGAACCAAAGTATACAAAGTTTCATAAGTCATTGAATAATCCAGAGAGGTTACTCGAAAGGAGAATTCAATAGGAAGAAAAGGATGGTGATTTCAGAATGAAAAAACTAACACTGAGCGATGTTTTGAAAAATACATCACCTTATTTATGCAAAAAGGGTATTAGGGTATTTTTTTTAAAGAAGAACTTACCAGGGATCCAGGCCACGTTGTCTGCTACAACATGGAGGAGACCACCATGGCAATAGTCTTCACCTCTANTGATTTCAGAATGAAAAAACTAACACTGAGCGATGTTTTGAAAAATACATCACCTTATTTATGCAAAAAGGGTATTAGGGTATTTTTTTTAAAGAAGAACTTACCAGGGATCCAGGCCACGTTGTCAGCTACAACATGGAGGCGACCACCATGGCAATAGTCTTCACCTCTAAAACATTGGACACACAGAGCCTCTTCGCAGAAACTCCACGATGACAAACACTGAGTCTAATCAAACCCTAAGTGGTGCCTTGTCACCTCATAATTAATGTGGAGAATGCGGAGGATGGGTTATCCATGTGACAATGGAAGGGTCAGTGTGACACTTTGGGTGTAGAGCATGGAGAATTCAGTGTGACTAGCAGAGCTACCATTTATGATGGTTATAGAACTTTAACTACCATGACAATGAACCCTTCCCCACTTAAGGAATGTCTCTTTCACACCCCCTTACGTTTGTCTTAGTTAGCAGTTCGACCCTCATTGTCAAATTTCCATTGGTAATATGGATTAGAGCTTTCATTAAAATCAATGTACCAATTGTATGAACCATTAAATGACTGGGACTTGGTAGTTTATGATAGTTATTGGTCTTGAAACCTGACCCATGGCTATGTTGATGCGAACCAAATGAAGTTCCCTAGGGTTAAATTATTCGGGTGGAATTGTGCACGAGCATGGAGAGCTTATGTGAAAAAGGTGAGTGTAGTATGGATCCTGAGACTACACATTATACACATAGTACCTACGCATAAATATTTTGATTGAAGGTAAAAGGGGATTTTCTAAAGCCTTGGGGGGTTCTCTCTTATAACCTTCCTACTTGGGTAACTCAAGATAATATAGTCAAAACATCTTGGGGTAGGTAGGACTTAGGAATTTTATAATAGATTTTTTTAACAGAGTTCTATAATATAATTTTATAACAGAGTTTTATAGTAGAGTTTTATAACAGATATTTATGGTAGAATTTTATAACAGAGCTTTATAATAGAGTTTTATAGCTTAGGGATTTCCCTACTTATATTGAGTAATTAGATAAACAATTTATTTTTTATGGAAAATTTGAGGTTCATTACACTCATGATCCACCAAAATGAAGGAAATGGAAAAAAAATGTGGTTCTTTAATGACATCAAGATCATAATGAACTTTTAAACCATGTTGATATTGAGTATTAGTCCTCAATTCAGATTGGTTAACAATTAATTGATCTTGTTTGTCTGAGAGATAAATGAGATATTGAAACCATTCATTAATAAGAGGCATTTCTTTCAAAGGGAATATAGTACAAATGTGTATGAACCTAATTGCAAAATCATTGAATGATTCATCATTTTTCTTTCCTTAAGCAACTTAACTCTTCACTTAATTCATCATAATCATAATTTTTAAAATCTAATAAAAACTCATTTACAAACTCAGAAAAAGAATGAATCGAATTAGCCAAAAAAGATTCAAACCAATATTTAACCTGACCTTGGAAGGTGAGAGAAACAAATGTGCATATAACATTATTATCAATTATATTATGTTTTAAACATTTATAAAAAAAATTAGAAATATGGTATACTGGACATGTGTTCCCTTCACCATCAAAGGTGAGTTCTAAATAGAGATCAACTGTCTTGTTGGGAATAAATGGTAATGAGACATTGAAATCATGTTCCAAAATAGTGATTTGGGCAGGAGCCATGAAAAATTAAGAAAACGAAGAAATTGACTCCAAATATTTAGCTTGTCATCTAGCCTGCCTTCTAGTGCATTATAATATGACATAAAAGAAGAATTTATAAATCTGGAATTATGAAAGGTAGAGGGGTGAAACATTTAATCATTAAATTTACCTCAACCCTCTTTCTAGAGCCCTTTGTTGACAAACTTTTATTACACACTGTAAATGGGAAGGAAATATCTGGTCCAAGGTTGTCTACTTAACCCAAGTCGTTTGGTATAATATACCCTGACAATTTTTATGGCTCTGTTAGCCAACTAAGATCCCAATACAATTTAAAATATGTGAACTAACTAAATCTACTACTCTAACAATCAACACTTTAATTAAAAATGCTTAACTAACAATGTTTATATACAATGGTTATATACAATTTACAAGGTTTGAGCAAAGCCTTGTGAAAATAATTGTTTCAAGATAATATATCAAAATAAGAAAATAAAGGAAATTGTCTCAGTACTATAAATGACAAGCTAATAAACAATGATTGAATAAGATTGTAAATGATAAAATAATAATGCTCAAATCATTTAACGTTTAAATGATGCAATCATTATTCATTCACAAATAAACAAATTAAATAAAATATAAACTAACTAACCTGGCATTGATCGACATTACTAAGCAAGATTCGTCTCTCTCTATCTGTATAATCTCCTCTTAACTTGTGTCAAGTGTAAACCTATGACAAAGGAAAGAATAATACTTCTTGAAGAAACTCAAAGAAGTCTTTTATATTTCAGAACAATTTTATGATGATAGAAAGACAGACGATTATATATCATGTGAATTTAGAATGTCCAAATAACTGAAAATGAAAGAACTTTCAATCCTCAATAAATGGTGTTACCAACTATCTAGTATCAGATGTAAACTCAAAATATTTGAATAGATAATCAACCACAAATATTAAAGGAACCAAAATATAATAATGAAAAATATAAATGAAAACATAACATGAAAAGTTATATGCATAATAGTCTAAAGCTAGTTCAATCTAAATAAAGTTTCAGATTTAAAAATTATATGAGAAACAATATTAACATTGCACAATCTGCAAAAGGACAATAGACAAAGAGAAAATTGTATCCCATATAGCTTCAGTATAATAAGTTTATCATAAGGTCCAAAAGAAATTTTTGGGATAATAGGCTCTTAAAGATTGAAAAAATTAATACATAAATGATAGCAATTAACTATGTATTGATAAAACTGACCAAAGCTAATTTAAATCAATGCATAATCAATTACTAATAGAATATGAAGATATTATAATGAAAACAAAACTATTTTACTGATAGGACAAAATCCATTAAGCAACCTGGAATTCCATATACTTCTTTGAAAATACTTGTCCATTCTTCCAAAGATTCCAACCATCCGTTACTCCATTTGAAAAGAAAAAAGTTTACAAAAATATAATGTACAAAAAAGAAAGGATAAAAATGCTCCTCTCAATTTCCTAGATTCCTTTAGCTCTGAACTTTCTCATATATTTATACAATTAATAAACTGTCTTTGCGTCACTAATAATTTTAGCGACATGAAATTTGCTTCGTAAAGAGAAACAAATATATCTCAAATCGTGCATTTGTTTGGGATAATTCTTGTCTGTAAGCTAAATGGGTCCATTCTCCAGATGGATTTTCAACCGTTTATTTATATTCCTTACGGTTTGGTTGAAACAATTCCTACGCAATCATTTGTTTGTTCTTCAGCGCATTTCCAAATCTTATATGTTGTTGCTCATAAATTATTTGCAGCAATCCAATATTATTTTTGGATCAATTATCTTGAATAATTTAGATAGTAAAATCAAGCCATGATCAGATCCGTACCAAATAATTGATAATAGAAACCTGCGAAACAAGAAGAAACCAAATTAATAACCTAAAAGTTGTGAATAAAACAAAATCTAGAACAATAAAACTAAAATCAATTTAAACTAACTATAAGTTGTAAACAAACATTGTTTATATTTTCCTTTCAATATGATCTTAAAATTCTAGAAGCWTYGAGTTGATGGAGAGGAGAAAAATATTAATTTTKTGTTTTCACAAAATCAAACAAATGATAGATAATTCTTTTTATTTATTTATTTTGAAATGAGATGCAAAATGACAAAAGAATTTAATTAATTAAAACTACCAAATGATTTTGTGAAAATGATTGCTAATGAGAAAAAGATGAAAACATAATCATAATTTAAACGAAASTAAAGAGTTGATAAAAATTAATGTTGTTTTGGATTCTTTAGTTTGAGMAGAACACAACCATATGAGTTTGTAATCCATTTGAGATACTTCTGATGTAATTTTGTAGCATTGAAGATTAATAAGAAATCCTATYCCACTGAGACAAAGGACCAAAGAYGTAGGMAACTTTGYCGAACTCTATTAAGTAAAATTAATTASGTAATTAATTGTTCTAACATGGTTTTAATTGAACAAAGATTGGCATAATAATATTAATTAAATATTTATGGTAATTAATTAATTAGCTAATTAATTACCTATCACATTCAATGACATGGGTAATAAATTTAAGAGGGTTAGTAATTTTAATTTGTTTAATTAAATGATTTACATATGTGGGAGGGGATAAGACATTAAATATAAGGATAAGATATTAAAAAGGGGATACGACATTAAATATAAAGATAAGATATTAATAAGGGGATAAGATATTAATGAGCGGGGGAAGGGATTCGGTGAAGGGGGATATGATGGGGAGGAGTATTACAGGGAGGAGGATTTTTTTCGGAAGGGGGGACGGGAGGAGTCTTACGGGGAGGAGGATGATTATTTTTGGAGAGGAAGAATTATTAGAAGGGGGGAAGACTGTATGTCTGAGGGGCTTATTTTTCTGGTGTGGGGAGCTTGTTTTATGGGTTTTTGGTGAACCAAAAGAAGGGGGCACTGTTTTGCTGGGGGTTTTGCACACGGGGGCCAGGATATCCTTACGGTATCCTGGAGATAGGAAGCCGGACAGGATGCTCCTAGATGGTAGGGAGGAAACATGGTTTTGGACAGTGTTTGACAGAGTTTCAACTTCAACATTGGACCAACCCAAGCAACGAGATTTAGCATCAGAAGCAGGTATTTTTAATTATGAATGGCTAAGTTATTTCATGCTGTAGATAGATTTCAATCTCTGCTGAATATTTTTCTTATATGTTGGTGATTGAATTATTTATGTAAATTTAAAGGAATTATATGTTAAATTGTATGTAATTTTGTATTTTTCGGTCCCTACACATGGTATCAGAGCTATTTGTTTGAAATTTGGGCCTGAAGGGCCAAGCTCTAACTCCAGCTCCACCTCCTGCAAGCCAAACCCACTAATATCTATTATATGCAGATCAATATATATCATTATACATAATGCTTCCTCCTCCCAATAATTAAAGAAAAAGACATATAAATAGGCATAGATGACATTATAGGCATATAATTGGGCATATGTAAAAGACA
>JASDQU010228260.1:31603-42538 GCA_032191745.1 Picea mariana | reverse complement strand
GTTGGTCGCACCTCTTCATGCTATGCCCCAAGATTATCAAACTAGACTCCCACAGTTCGATGCAATAGGACCCTTGAACGCCCAACAACATGTTGACAAAATGAATGATTATTTTGACCTGCAAGAAGTTGATGAGGCTGACGTTCAAATGAGATTGTTTTCCCAAAGTTTGACAGGTGACGTCAAGAAATGGTACAAATATTTACTTGCCGCCTCAGTCCTTGACCTTATCGCATTTCAAAGGAGTTTTCTCGACAGATGGGAGGTAAATAAAGACCCTCTCCAAATATTGTCAGAATATGAGAATATAACAAGAAATCAAGGTGAGACGGTACAAGATTACTGCACCCGTTTCAATAACCTGTACAATGCAATCCCAACCGAAATCAAACCTCCACAGGGTCTGGCATTGATAAAATTCCCTGATGGTTTTGACGCCAGTATGTCATACCAAGTAAGAGAAAGAAATTCTACCACCCTGGAGGACATGTAGAAAAGTGCAATAAGTGTGTAGGCCAATTTGTTGGCAAAAATGGCACGACAGAGGTCAGAGAGGATAGTCACTATTAAAAAGGAACCTTCCATGTCAACCTCTGATTCCAAATTGGATTCCCTGTCCAGAGAAATGGAAAGAATGATGGAAAGACTCACGATATCAGAAAGAAACCCACTGAGAGAAAACCCACTGGCCCCTCAAGTTCGGAATCCCAACTTCAGAAGAAACCCTCCCCAAATCAGACAGAGAGATCCTAGGGATCAAAGAGAGCAAAGAGGTCCATATCAACAGATTAGACCCCCACTACAAGAGAATTATGTTGATGAAGGAGAGGAAGTGATCGAGGAACTAGAGGATACCCACATAAATCTCATGGGTATTCATGACAATGAATCTATTTTCTTGACCCAAGAAGAGCAAGAAATTTTTCTTCTCAATCAAACAAAAGTAAGTGAAGAAGTTGAAGATGCATAACAACAGGCATTTGAAAATGCCATTTTGGAGGTACACCGGCAGTATAATCTGCAGAGTAAAAAGACAGAAAGAAGTTCCTCGAAAAAGATAACTGAAACCAAGAAGGTAGTCAAAACCAAAAAGGCCTCTGAACCATCTGCTTTGAAGGTCCATGAGAAGAGCACTGCCGAAGTTCCCGCGAAGAAAAACCTTACTCTTCTGAAAAGATCGTCATAGCCCGAGGTTTCACCTATTAATCCACCAAGTACTTCTGGCCAAAAGAGTGTGGTGGACAAACCAGAATTGATGAGCCAAGGTAGAGCTCCCACACCTTTCAGCATAGAGGGGGAATTAGCCAAAGTAAAGATTCCCATTCCACTTTCTGAGTTGATGAACAAAGACGTTTACCGTTCACAGGTGATTAAAGAACTGACCATTGAACCTGACATAGGCACGAAGGCCTTAACCATTGGATCAACAAACCATTCAGATACTGTGAACCTTACAGATGACCAACCTGAACTTCTGTTCAGACCTGAAGTAGATGGCTGAGACGATAATGGTGAGGTTACTCCTTTTTACATCAGCCTAAATATACATGACCTGATCCTGCATAATGCTATGCTGGATTCAGGTGCTTCCCATAATCTGATGCCAAAAGTAGTGATGGATAAACTGGGATTGGAGGTCACCAGACCTTATAAAGATCTACATTCGTTTGACTCCAATAAGGTTAGATGCATTGGTTTGAGCAAGGATCTGTGTATCACCCTGGTTCAGATTCCTGCAAAGAGCATGGTCATGGATGTGGTAGTCGCAGACATCCCCCCGAAGTATGGAATGTTGTTATCTCGGTCCTGGGGAGATAAGTTGAAAGGTACCTTGCAGCTAGATATGTCGTATGCCACTATCCCAGTTTTCGGGCAATAAAAAAGGCTATATAGAGAAACATTGATGAAGTACATGGTCAGTAGCCAAGAAAAACCGCACAATTATCCTCTTTACTCTGCACACTCTAACCTGGATTCTTTTATCCTGTATAACGATGGTGACACAGGAGAGCAAGATATTCAGTTGGGGGAAGATACATCTGGTCCAGACGAAGGCCAAGAAATCATCGAGGTAGAAAGGAAGAAAAATGTGATAACTGAAGAATTACCAACATACTTCTGGAGCATGGATTTTGATGGAACAATGAACAAAGAAGGAGCTGGAGTAGGTGTTTGGATACACAATCATAGATCCAGATACTTAGAAAACCATTCTTACAAATTGAATTTCTAGTGCACTAACAATATCGCCGAGTATGAAGCCTTGATGCTCGGCCTGAAACTTTTGAAAAAGGTTGGTGTTAAACAGATTATGGTAAGAGGTGACTCTGAGTTGATAATCAAGCAGATCAAAGGTGAGTATGTTGAGAAACATCCATGTCTTAGAGATTATAGAAATGTTGTTCTTGATTCCCTGAGATGTTTCACTGAAGTTGACTTGCAGGTAATGCCTCGGGGACAGAATATTTTGGTAGACGGGTTGGCTACATCAGCAACCACCTGTAAAATCCCTTTCCGCTCGACTCGCCCGTACATGGTAGCAGTGAAGTGCCGACCAATTGTTCCCGACAACACCAGGTATTGACAATTTTTTGGTAATGATGATCAGATCGAAGACTTTCTGCAGTGTAAAAATGATTTTGAATGTACACATATAGATTTAGAGAATGAAGATGAAAATGTAAATAAATCCGATTTCGAGATTGATAGTTTAAATAGTTTAGATTCAGGAGAATTAGGTGATGATGAAATGGAAAATGACATTTTGCATTTGAAAAGTAACATTTTTCCTAGGGGCTTAGTTCCTTTAGAGGATTTGTTTGAATTTAACGATGTAGCCAAAAAACCGAAAATTGAAGCAAGTGGACAAGAAGTAGAAGATTGTAATATAGGAACTGAAGAGAAACCCAGAATGGTCAAATTGTCCAAATCTTTACCCCCAGAGCAAAAACTCAAATACATTGAGTTGTTCAAAGAATATTCAGATGTTTTTGCCTAGGGTTATGAGGATTTGAAAGCTTATGATACCAGCATCATACAACACAAGATTCCAATAAAAGAAGACCAAAAACCGTTCAGATAGAAACTTAGTAGAATCAATCCTAAGTTATTACCTCTGATAGAAAAGGAAATTAAAAAAATGTACGATGCCAAAATCATAGTCCCGTTACGTTTTTCTAAATGGGTCTCAAATTTGGTTCCAACACGTAAGAAATCTGGAGAAATCAGACTCTGTATTGATTTCCGAAATTTGAATAAGGTCTCCCTGAAGGATAATTACCACTTGCCGAAAATGGACCATATTTTACAAAGGGTAGTCGGGTCTAGTCGAATCTCTTTGCTAGATGGGTTCTCGGGTTATAATCAGGTCCTAGTTCACCCAGATGACCAAGACAAAACCGCTTTCACCACACCATGGGGTACTTTCATGTATGTGAAAATTCCCTTTGGTCTGATGAACGCAGGAGCCACTTTCCAGAGAGCGATGGACATTGCCTTTGTGGAAGAATTAGGAAAATTTATCGTCATCTATCTGGATGATGTGACTGTGTTTTCACAATCTGACGACGAGCACCTCAGGCATCTTAGACGCATTTTTAAGAAATGCAGGATATTTGAAATCTCTTTAAATCCTAAAAAGAGCCTTTTTGGACTAGAGGAGGGAAAACTGCTAGGGCATATAATTTCTAAAGACGGAATCAAAATAGACCCCGATAGAATTGAGGCCATACAGACATTAGAACATCCAAGAAACATCAAAGAATTACAGTCTTTTATCGGGAAAATAATTTTTCTACGGAGATTCATACCCAACCTGGCTGAGCTCCTCAGAAACATTACAAATATGTTAAAAAAGGATGTAAAAATAAAATGGGACGCCGAGTCCAGGCAGTCTTTTGGACAAGTCGAACGAGCACTCACAAAGGCCCCTGTCTTAATCAGTCCTGATTTAACAAATGATTTCTATCTTTTTTCTTTCGCTTCCGAACATACTATAGCAGCGGTATTACTACAAAAGAACAACGAAGGGTATGAATAGCCCATTGCTTTCTTTAGTAAAGCGTTAAGAGATGCTACATTGAACTACAAGATAA
This sequence comes from Picea mariana, assembly GCA_032191745.1. NCBI lineage: Eukaryota > Viridiplantae > Streptophyta > Pinopsida > Pinales > Pinaceae > Picea > Picea mariana. The sequence continues at coordinate 38,444 of JASDQU010228260.1, read as the reverse complement.
TGGAGAAACACGTGTTTGCCTTGGTAAAGGCCATAAAAGACTTCAGAGTCTACATTCTCCATTCCCACACCATTGCGTATGTTCCGAATGCGGTAGTAAAAGACATTTTGACACAGGACAATCTAGATGGAAGAAGAGGAAAATGGATTGTTGTCATTTTAGAATACGACATAGAGATTAAGCCTACGAAACTAATTAAAAGTCAAGGCCTAGCTAAATTAATGGCTGAATATAATTTCCATGCTCTTGACATTAAATTTTTAGCTGCAGCAGATGAACAGGGCGAGATGGCGACTCCAAGCGTGAGAGAGGTATTTATCAACTCTCCATGGTACGTAGAGCTGATTTTTGTTTTGCAAAATTTACAAGCTCCCCCTGGTTTGACTAAGACTAAAGCTAGATTTTTGAAGTTAAAAGCATTAAAATTATGTATTCTAAAAGGCAATCTGTACTGGAAATATCCTGGAGGTATTCTGTTAAACTGTTTACTGAAAGATGAAGCTGACAAAGTGTTACAAGAATTTCATGCAGGTGAATGTGGTGGCCATCTGAACTGGAAGGTCACAACCAACAAAATACTTAGAGCTGGATTCTATTGGCCCACTCTATTCGCTGATGTACACCATAAGGTGACTTCATGTCATCAATGTCAGCTGTTTGAAGGCAAAAGGAAACTCCTCCCTCTACCCTTGAAACTGGTCTCAGTCGAAGCCCCTTTCCAGCAATGGGGATTGGAATTCATTGGAGAAATACACCCCCCTTCTTCAGGTCAGCACATGTGGATTCTCACTGCCACAGATTATTTTACAAAGTGGATCGAAGCAGTTCCAAGCAGGAAAGCCACTGATTCTGTTATTATCAAATTCCTTGAAAATAATATTTTGTCTCATTGTGGGCCTTATCTGCTTGTTCTAGCTGCTTTCTTAATTCTTTAATAATTTCCTTGAGTTTTCCAACCTTGCTTTAATAATTCAACCTTTTTAGCCCTTCTCTTCAACAACTTGTTTTCCTTTTTTAGCTTTCTAATTCTCCTATGGATTTTGCTTGATTTATGTTTGTGAGGGGTCTTAAGGTCTTCTTCATCCTGGTCAGCAGGTGGTTGTTCCTCTATTCCTTCCAAATTCTTTATTTGTCCAAGAGGGCTTCTTACCTCAGGATGAGGTTCTTCCTGTGCCGCGTCCTCTAGGAATGACATTTCAATATCAGGAAAGTCTTCAACAGGTTTTGAAGAAGAGGCTCATTCTTGGTATTCTTCTGGTTTATTTGTGTCTCTATCAATTGAGGTCCCTAATCTCCCTAAAACCTCAGCTATTTCTACCTCATAGCTTTTCAAAAATTGTTCTGTCTGGTGCTCCAATGCTGGCTAGGTGTCTTCGTGATTGTTCCCTTGTGAGGTTTGTTCTGCTTGCTCAATTTCTTGAAAATTTTCCTGTAAGGACTGTTCTGTAATGTCTTGAATTTCTTCAGTTGTTTCTTGAATTTGTTCAGTCATTTCCTGAATTTCTTCAGGCTTTCTTGTCCGTCTGCTTCTCCTCTTCCTCTCAATGGGGGCTTTAGGATTAATCGTTTCTCTTTTCCTCTTTCTCGTTAATGATTCTACTTGTGAGGTCTAAGTATCTGTAATTTGGACAGGGTCTGCCTCGACTTCGGGTTGAGGAGGTGGAATTTCTATTTGGGTAGTGGCCTCCCCTTCCTGTATCTCTTCAATTTTCTGTGGTGGGTCTTCATGATATAATTCAGGTTGTTCCAGTTGTAGAGGTCTATTGGCCTCGATAAGATTACCCCAGGTTAATTGAGTTTGACTCAGGGCCTTATTTACTATCAATTTAACTAATCCATGGTGGATGATGATAGTAACAGGATCCTTGGCCTTCTGTGTTCATATGGAAACCTCATGTAACATGGCATTTAGAAAAAATGGTAGATTGATTACTAACCATTGTTTGAGTGCTGCTAGCAGTTTGAGGTGGCGTGGTCAGATTACATCGTATCATCCATCACATGTGATGTACCTCTGAATTAACCCTACTAGTTCTTTCAATGGTTCACTGAGAGTGTTGGGGTTAAGTCCCTTTCCCTTTTTATCCAATTCTTCTTCGGGGTCTACGAAATATTCTACAGCTTCTTTGAGTGTTGTATATGTTCTTGTCCATTGAATTCCCATGTTAGGGAGACTTGTAACCTCTTCTATGATTTCCGGAGTAACTGGAATTTGTATGTCTCGAACCATGGAGATTTTTCCCTACAAGTTCTGAAAGAATTCAAGTGTGATGCTCGTATCATATCCTTGCAACTGGTTGAAGTACTCCGTCCACCCCAGACGATGTAGGATTTCTCTTTCCTGCTCTGTTACTTGTAGTAATGTTGGCTCCCTACGCACACTTTGACCACCCATCTTTCTGTGAGAAAATGAGAACGACTATCGTTCCTGGTTGCAGACTTGGTTAGACCAGCTTAGAGGAAATATTACCAAAAATAGAAAATGTCAGAGAACAACAAGTGTATAAAAATGTGGGTTTTCCATTTATTACAATCATTACTATCTTATCGGAAAACGTGTCGAGCATCCACTCCCCTCATTAATGTAGAGGTTGACCTCGTCCGTCAGCGTAGGCGAATGTAATGAGTGTAGGTATTTCCGGTGAGAGGTAATAATTGCAGTGCCGCCGCCGATGGGGACCAATCATGTATAATTTTCAAAAATCATATTTAACGATAATCATAAACGATATTCCTCTTTCATGGGAAATTCAAATTTATTGTACCTATGCTCAAAAATGTTTTTAAGGATAAATAAGACGAATAAATTAAATCTGTTCATTTAAAAATATTCCACATATCATAATGTTGTTACTTTTCCCGAGTTATTGAATATAACCGAAATGATAGCCCTGTTATTGAGTAAAGGAAATCTAGAGACACACATAAACTTGGTGTTTTTAAGGTAAAATTCCATGCCACAAGCAGAGCCACTGCTGCCAGTAGGCCTCCATAGCCTCGACATGGTTTCCTTTTAACCCATAGATGAGCCTGTATCCTTAATAAATATTTGAATTGTCTTTTCCCAAAAAGACCACTATCCTGGTTTGGTATCCAGATGATGATAATGCGACTCACTAGATTGTAACTCAAGTGAACAAGCGAGTTCGTGATGAGACCCCTTGTCCTTTGACGAAAAAAATGTCAAAGGCCATTGCCCTGGTGTGGTATCCATAGTGGGAATGTCAATTACATTATTATCCTATGATCATGGTAGGTTGGCTCGTGATGAGACCCCCTATTCTTTGTGGGAGAAGTTTATTAATTATATTTATTTGTTTTGTTTTTTATTTTTTATTTTTTTTAAGGCTCTATTAAGGGAGGATCATCTACTCCTTAAGAGTAAGGGATGATGTAAATAAGTGTAAGGATGCCAAGTAAAAGTGTTCTTAAGACTCCTTATTATAATATGAAGGCAAAATATCATTCAAGTATATTTGTATGTATATAGGGAAAATAAACGAATTATGGTGGTTACAGATTATGAACAAGGTTTAAGATATTTTGAAGAAATTAATCCAAAACAGTTTGATAAGGTATGGGAGATAGTCCAAAAAATAATGACAGATCATTGCAATGATAATTAGAAATAATTCTGGGGAAAATTATTTAGTGAAAGTCATAGCCCAAAGGAATGGCTAACGTTTTAACAACATGAAGGAAATGAACGGTAACGCAGAAGGCACAACAATCGCGTGAAGGGAACAAGAGTTGTTCCGTTCAAATGAACAACAACGATACTCAAAGGAACAACAATCGTGTGAAGGGAATGACAATTGTTCCATTCAAATGAACAACAACGATACTCAAAGGAACAACAATCGTGCGAAGGGAATGATAGTTGTTCCATTCAAATGAACAACAACGATACTCAAAGGAACAACAATCACGCGAAGGGAATGACAGTTGTTCCATTCAAATGAACAACAACTACACTCAAGGAACAACAATCGCAACAGGGGATGAAATCTGTTAATTTTTTTAACCATCTGAATAGGTAATTTTGGAAACCCCCCATGAAAATGACTTTTTTCTTGAATCTAAGGCTGATTAGTCATCAACTAAATTCATTCAATTGTTATGGGTCAGTTTATTTTAGAATCAAGTATTGGATGGTTTGTTAATGTCACGAGTTCATTATAGTTTCCCGATCACTGCTGCGGAGCATGACATATTCATTTTTTGTGAAAGACAGGGTCCGCGTGATAAGATAAAGTAGGAGTACAGAACATAAAAGAGTGTTAATTGTGTTCATTACAATTATCTTCCCTAGTTCCTATTTCCCAAGTGACTTTCATAAGACTAAAAAGAAAAACTAACAACTCAATTAGATCTATATAAAAAAACTATATATCGTATGTACAATGTCAACAAAATTCATCATTTATGGAGTTGGAGTGGCTGGGTTACCTTCCCAGCCAGCCAAAATCTGAACGGTAGGGTCCTTACTTACTTCCTGGTAGAAATATTCTTTTCAAGGCGGTTGATGGTAGAGTCGTAGCCAGTGTCCATTGACCATAAATGGAGATCTAGACCCGTCGATGGTACTTGAAATGACCATGCCATTATCATGGACTTCAATAATTTCATATGGTCCCAGCCACCGTGTCTGCAATTTTCCCGGGAAATCCTGAAATCTAGAATCATAGAGAAGCGCCCAATCACCTCTCTTGAATGATCTCTTCTTGATGTGTTTTTCATGCCAAGATGATCTCTGTTGTTGAATAACAGCTGTGCACTCCACAATAGACAGATGTGCTTCATCCAACACGTTGAGTCGCTGAAGGTGCTATTTATGTGCTTCTGTAAGATCCAGTCCAATTTCCTGGGCCATCCTTAGGGTCTTGATCTCAAACTCGATTGGGAATATGGGTTCTTTACTATAGAATAGGTGATAAGGAGAGTATCCAGTGGTGTTACACCATGTTGTGCGATAAGCCCATAAGGCATTTGGGAGCTCAGTAGCCCAATTCTGTCGGTTTGTTGAGACAATCTTTGTCAGGATTGCCTCCAGGACTTTATTGGTGTTTTCTACTTGCCCATTTTCCCATGGGTGGTATGGATACGTAACTTTGTTCTTAATATGATAATTTTCTAGGGTGGTGGTGATTTTGTGACCTGTAAATTGTGACCCCCCATCAACGATTACTTCTCTGGGTGGTCCATAGCATACAAATAATTCGAAAAGAAATTTGATGACTAGTTCTTCTGTTCCATTTGGTAAGGCTTCTTCCTCTATCCATTTGGTCATGTAGTCCATTTCAACGAGAATATAGGCCTTCTGATTTGACTTTGGATTGAAGGGGCTGACGCAACCCTCCTCAACCCATGGGTCGAAAGGTCCACGTCCTCAGGATCTTCTCCCTTTTTGGCCCGAAGAACTCTTGAACAGCTCTTCTATTTCCCTATTGGGAAATATACACCCACATCAAATCCTCGTGGGATCCCCTCTTCGAACTTAGGAGATCGGATTTCGCGCTTTCACGAAATCCACTGGTCGAGCGCCCTGCCATTGAATCCCCGAAACCTGACAACAGTCAACGCTGAACTTCTCTCGCTTTCCTTTTCGGGATTTTCCCTATCGCAATTTCAGCGATCGGGATGTTGAGCGACTCACCTCCTCGACTCCCGAATCCTGATATTCCGAAACGTTGATGCGCTCGCATAGTTGAATTTTCAACGCCTTCCACCCCGTCGGGATTTCAGACTTCACGGTATCGCGAATCCTGATGCGGAGATTTCGGGACTTCACCCCATGAAACTCCGATACGGTCAACGGTCTTTGACTTGCGCCGAAAATGTGCCACCTGTCTGACTCCTCAGTGGCCCACACAAATCCTTTTAACCTTCGAGACTTCGCGTTTCGCGATTTTGTGATTCCCGTTGCAACGTTCATGGGACTTCCACCTATGAAACCCCGAAATAGAGATTCACCTGTGAATCCAATGGCCCTTGTGGCTCGGATCTACGGTCCTAACCCTCCTGAGCTTAGAACCTATGGAAAAACCTGCGATATTCCTCCTTCTCTTCCTCAAGATCTAACGGCTCATAGAATTTCACGAATCCTCCTCGAAGAATTCTATCCGTCCGTTCTCCATGATGATTTCCTGCAAATGAACTGAGTGTCCCTCCACGAACTTGTCTTCCTGCACGCAATCTTACGACGCCTCCTGAATACTTCTGGTCGCAACTTCCCTGCGCTGTTTTCCACGGGTTTGAAGGCCTTATCCTTCTTGAAATTTTCCACAGCTTTCAAGTCCCTGGAAAAGAAAACCTTTGCACGCACTCCTTGCGGCAACCTTCAAACACTTCCAAGTGTTGAAGTCCTTCGACTCCGCGCACACCTGCAGTAGTAGTCTTTCAAACGCTTTACTCAGATTCACAACTCTAAGACTTTCCTTGACCTGCGCACTCCTTGCACGACTCCTGTGCCCCAAATGCACTTATGGGTGAGTGAGAACAAAAGTTAAACTATCTAAGCCTTCTTTCAACGCACTCCTTGCAAACGATTTCAACTGCACTCCTTGCAGGAACCCTTGCTCAGATAGAGAAACAATTGAAACTCATTCCTACTTCCTTTCAGACTTCAAACTCAAACCATGAAATCGCATACACAGCATATAAAGAAAATGTATAACAGGAAGTAAACATTCATGAGCATATAAATTAACATACATACACAGAGAGTAAACACAACACCATGAATTTGAACCAAAGCTTTCTATTAATTTGAATATCTGTACATGGGTGTTCTTACATAGCTCTCTGCATGTTCTATGCTCTCTTCTCCAATGCTCTAATT